>SKCR01030210.1:0-89782 GCA_019454045.1 Zanthoxylum bungeanum
CTGATTCACAACCGCCCTCACGGCATTTCACAGAAGGTTGAGGTACACAAAAGCCTTGACCAGTTTACTTTTAGTTGATCGATACCATCACTGACTTGAGCGTCGGAGTGTCTACGGTTTCCACCACACCGGTGGGCAGTAAGCTCCTTATTCGTTCTATTTGTTTTGCAGGATTTACTCGCGCCCTACAAGTTGATAATCTCGATTGTAGACCTTGGCCGAAATCAGAGTCTACAATTATATTTTGCGACGCTAAAGTACATATTTGACGACGAAAATATGCGACGCTAAAATGTCTATTTTAGCGTCGAATATTTTCGACGCCCAAATCAATAAATTATTAAAAAATAAATAATATTTTATTACATTTAGCGTCGAATACTTCGACGCTAAAATCTCTATTTAGCGTCGAAACTATTCGACGCCAAAATCAATAAATTATTGAAAAATAAATATTATTTTATTACTTTTAGAGTCGAATAATTCGACGCTAAAAATTAAAAAATTCATTATTTTACATATATTTGCTCTGAAATATTCAATTTAATATTTTAAAAATATATCATTTCAAAAAAATTACCGAATAATAGTACAATAATTTTTATTATAATAATTAATTTGTTATTATAATGAAAATTTATTAAATAAATACATAATCTATTAAAACTATCAGTTTGAATGTTTATACAATTAAAAATAAAATTATTGCTGCTGTGATGGGGGGCGCTCGAGCCCGATGCACTCCCGGAAAGCCCTTATCTGTTGGTCGAACTCCTGCATCTTCTTTTCGTGGTCCACCTTGACCTGCAATAGCATCTCCTGAGTCTTCTTCAGCTCGTCTTCGATATTTTCCAACCTGTTCTTGGTGGTGGCTAACTCCTCTGGAAGGCACGAGTCAGGTTGAGAAGAAATAGTAGTGCGCCCAGATGACGTCGGCTTCTTACGAGTGCCAAGGCCGATGTTGTACGCTGTCTGGTTCTTGAAAACCAATTGCGACAACTCCTCATCCGATATAAGGTCGGACCCTATCTCTTGAGTTTGATGCTGGAGCTCCACCATTTCGTCATGTTTTTAAAAAAATTAAGTTAATGTTCGAATTTGAAAAGAAAAAATATCAATTTAAAATAATATTTATTTTATTTTAAATATTTAAACTTACGTAGCAGCGTTCAGCTTATTATATATCCATATGTTCTTCTCATTGTAGTGCGTCACTCAGAAAAACTCTGGAAATGACTGCACCTCACATGTGCTACTCTGCTAAAAAACATAAATTGATACATGATTCGACATTAGTAAAATTAATAAACTGTTAAAATACAGTTTAGGCTATATTTACATCAGAATGTTTGGCACGGTGTTGGATAAATGGCTTGAAACCTCCATGGTGGTTGAAATGCAGGTGACTTCGATTCTCCGTATTTGGGTGACATTTATTCTGCATTTAACAACACTGTAAGTAACAAAAACGAAGAGAATTAAATTTCGTATTATTTTAAAAATTACCTCGTGTTTCTCGCTAGACCAAAGCTCACACAAGAATGTCCAGTCTTGCTCCTCTATAAAATCAGGCTTGTGTTGTGGAGCATCCAAAGGCCAATATGCGTCGAATATCGGTTTCAGGACTTTTGTCCTATTATCCTTATAATTTTTCCCCATGTGATGGTCAATATACTTCTGGACATTTTCTTTGGTCAGATCGATGTCGAACCACTCCTGGAGGAATAGCAACCAAGTAAAAATTAAGTATAAAATATAAATTTAAAATAACGAAATATAACGAAAACTCAATACTGTAAGTTTACTCACAAGTAGCGCCGGGAAGAGCTGGTTGATTTTAGTCTCCCACAATATCATTCTCCAGGAAACGTAGTTTTGGGGAGCTTCATACCAAGCTGCAGCACCTATGGTATTGGTAAATGATGGAGAATGTTGCCCGATCTGTCTTTCTCCATCATCTGATATGTCTATCCGGATACGGCTGTGAGCCTTAACGTGCTTAACCAACCCTAGACCACAGGTGCGTCCTCGACCATTCGATGTACTCGAGTCACATGTGCTAGCAGAGACCCCAGCAGGGGCATCTGTCCTTGCATATGTAGATGGAGTCGAAGTAGCGTGTTTACGATTGCCCGGTGCCATCTGCAGAATAAGAATCAAAATGCACTACTTGAATTATAGTTTTACATCCTCAATTTCACTAGCAATATCAAAATTAACTCCTAAATCCCGACCAACCACCAATGTGGCAGCTCACACCTTGTATATAAACCATGTGCCGCAATTCCAGTAATTCTATATAAATTAACTTATAACCTATTTATGACAACTCCGATCAATATAATTTTATATTTTAGACAAAAGATCAACATCATCCACCAAATCAATCTAAAAATTAACTTCTGAATCGCGATAAACCAATAAGAACCTTTTCAAAAGGACCAAACAACGACAAATCCTCAAGCAAAGAAACACCTTATAAACTTTTTGAAAGGACCAAACAACGATAAATCCTCAAGCAACGACAAATATTTCAGCTCGCTGTTCTGAAAATTCCAGAACAGCCAAAATACTCAGATTCATAAAAAACAACCAACAACACCAACAACACTCACACATCAATGCTCAAACCTAAATCATGCTCATACCAAACTATCTATTGGGTTTCCTAAATCATACTCATCATTTCATAACAATCTCATAAACACCAATAACACTCGCACATCAATGGCCCCACGGCCTAAATCACACAACACACTCACACAGCCATATCATTCTCTCACACACACACACTTAAGGTTGTTTTGGAAATTCTAGAACAGTAGCAAGCTGTTTTGGAATTTCCAGAATAGCAAGAACAACCTTCCTACTGTTAGGGTTGGTGCTCGGAGTGCCAATCCGGATCATATTTATGTCCGATTCATGAATACGAACAATGTATTTTTCTATAATATTACTTATTTAATGGTAGCACCTCTTGTCTTTTATATAAATATTCGATTTAATTAGGATTAGATATCTAATTATGATTAGATTGAAACTAAATCTGATTTAGTGATACGTGTATATTAGACAAAGACCCTAGGATTTACAACGCAGTGCGCAGTTACAACGTAATTTGTAATTGACATTGAGAAGCGTCACTATAAGTTGTATATCCTTAAATAAAGTTCCTGATCAAGATTTACTAACACGGATCAGTTAGTAAAATCCACTGAGACCAGTACATGTAGTATGTCGTGACTTGGTCCAATGGTTTATCCCAATGAACCATGAGTCTCGGGAGACTCGTATAAACATGTAGGTGTTTATTTGATAAACATTGAATGACTCACTAAGATTTCTTAATAGATGGTACACCAACATCAATATGAATCTTCTCGAATTGAGCGAGCATAGTGGTCTTTCGACTTGAGATACCACAGTGGATATATGAGTTATCCTCCACACTTTGATGGCAGTCACATCACTGATCTATTTAGATTAGACCTCCTCCTGTTCGTTGGGTGTGGACTGATGCTCATGATATTCAGTGCGTATCAAGATAGAATCCGTCAGTCCTGTATACAGCGCATAGGTATCCTACACGTGCTTGTGATCTAGTAAATCCATGGCCGTGGTATAACATCGGAAATGAGTTCCGAGTGTTATTTATAGATCGTAAATTTAAAAGTCGACTATATTATACCGTAAGGATTTGACGTTCTTATCTATATCCCAAGTATAATATGGATAGCCTGTGACAGATGGATTATACGTATGCAATGACCTCGAATTACATAGTTTAGTGAGATTATCCGTGGTCGTCATAATTCATGAGTGGGTGGATTATGGACACGAAATTGAATTTCGTGACGGATAAACCTAAACTTAGAGAGTCCCACAATATGAAGTGTACTCGTTGAGCGCTTCACCGGATTAAAAGAGTTAATTCGAATCATTTAAATGGTTAAACGAAAACACACGCATAAGGGCATTTTTGGTCAATCGTAATTATTGTGTATTTGTATTTGATACATAATTTGATTAGATACACATTAATTATTTGTCAAATAAGATTTGACACATGCCATTAATATATGTATTTGTTATTTAATGTAAATAAAAATACATATATAATAATAATAATTATATTAATTAATTATTTAGATATTTAAATGTTAAATATTTGAATAGTTAAATAATATCCATATTACATAAATGTTATGAAATATGTTTAATTATTATTGTTACATGTGGCATGTTTTAATTAAACTTTAGGTGTGCAAATTTGATTTATTAACATAAAGTTTAATTATATTTAATTGAATTAAATTGCATAAATGGCTAATTTGCCCATAGTAAGTCGGCTAAGGTATTTTTTAAAGGAAAAAAATTTTATTTTCTTCAATAAGCTCACCTATGGCCAAATACTCCATCACCAAAAACACTCTCAAATTGCTTGATGATTTAAGGAAGGAAAAAGAAGAAGAAAAAAAAGGCTTAAGGAATTATGAGAATTAAAGGTAATTCTATATACCCTAAGCTTGGAAAACATGTTCTTGTTTCTTGATGATCTAGACAGATTCTAGGGTTTATTCTTTTCTTAAGAATTTGGGGGGTTTTTTGTTTTGGTGGATGGATTTGAAGGCATGGTGCATGTGTGAAGTGGAATTGAATGATATTAGTGTAATAATGATTCAATTTTATCATTTGATGATAAGTTTCCATTCTAGAGTGTTATGACCACTCTTCTAATACCTATAATTGTTCTTGGGTGCTTCATTGGTGGTGACGTGGATTGGTGTTATGATTAATTGGATTAATATTGAGAAAGTTGGATTAAAGCATGAAAAATTGACAATTTTGGTTTCTAGATCAGATCTGGAAATTCTGGTTTTATGGTGATGAAAATGATGTCATATAAATTTATTTGATGTGTTTTGGGTGTTGGAACAATTGTCGGAAATTATTTCGGAGTTGAAATATGCGAAAACGGTAAAAAACGACGTTACCGGGTGACTTTTGAGCCAACCGGGTGACAGCTACCCAAACAGTGAATTGGTCACTGTTCGGGCAGCCCACGAACTGTCCTAGTACTGTTGGGGCTGACCTGGGTAGCCCCATGTGCATTGGGTAGTCGGTTCGGTCAAAAACGTGTTTTATGTCATTTGCGGAAAAAATATTTTTGTAAAAGTTTCACGATGTTTCTTAGTTATTTATGTTGTTATTTGATATCGAATAAATATGTTTAGGTGAAATATGAATGAATTATTCATATTGGATATTGAATAATTTATTCGATAACTTTAAAAGTTTTAAAGTTACGATTTCGCCTGAACCGCGAGCTTCCGCTGCGCCCTCGCCAAAACCCCAACACCTACGACATAAACGAAAACCGTAAAATATACGCAATTATAACATGCAAAATATAGACAATTATATTAAACCAACGCTAACCACGCTACGACCAACCCAAACCTTTGGAGGCCAACACCAAAAATCACGCATGAACTTATCAACATGCTTAATAACTAATTATCATCACCCAACATTTATGGCCTCACATGGCCACACAAGCACATTTTATTACCATCATCATCATTAAGACCCATGATTTCATTCTTCACCATACTACATTCGAATTGCCTCAAAATCACATCTACAACTATCATGTCGTAATTTCATAATTGGAAATGATCACTTTCCAGAATCAGAGAGAGAGTCGAGAGCATAAGAGAAGAAATCACACATAAGTATAGAGTGATGTGGAAAATCGATTTTGGGATTTTAAACCTTTAGCGTCGAAATATTTTCATTTTAGCGTCGACTATTTTGACACCAAAACGCTGGCGGCTAACAAAAAATTAGGGTAATTTTTCTGGGAAATTTTTTTTTTTTACTTTTAGCGTCGAGAAATAAATTCGAAGCTAAAAGACTAACTTTTACCGAAATATATAAATCGACGCTAAAAGTTAGACTTTAGCGTCGATTACAATATTTCGACGCTAAAATTAAAATAATAATAATAATAATAATAATAATAATAATAATAATAACAACAACAACAACAACAACAACAACAACAACAACAACCATCCATCCATGATGATAATAATAATAATAATAATAATAATAATAATAATAATAATAATAACCATCACCGTCAACACGAAATTTAATATGTCCATATAATACAAATTAATCATCCATTATACATCTACTAACTAGATTAGTCACTATTATCTTCTGCATTTGAGGATTTCTGAAAGGACTCGAACTCATCTTCATTTTCATCTTCTTCATTTGCTACTTCCACGCTAACTTGAGAATGAGGAATTATCTCAATGTTTTATGTATCATCTCGAGTTAATGTGATATTTTCAGTAACTTGTATATTTGGTAAATGAAATATCTGTTCAGGAACTTCAATGTCTTCTAAGACTTGTGCTTCATCTGAAATTCTGACACTATCTTTCTCCTGCATATCCCAAATGCCCCTATGTTGTAGCTTTTCTACCACCATCCATTCATTTCCTAGCTTTGGATCAGACATATATATCACAGACCGTGCTTGGGTACAATAAATGTATGAATCATTCTTGTACCAATAACTTTGAACATTAATTGACGTTAGATGATTACTAAATTGAATTCTTCTCTTTCTAGCATTTTTGTCAAACCACTTGCATTTGAATAACACTATTCATTGTCGGGGTCTGTATATCAACTCAATGACTGATTGCTACACTTCATAGAAGTAAATAATATCATATCCGTGTTCTCTCTGGTACTACAATTTCATGATTCTGAGTGACATGTGAAACATCTCGCCGCTCAGTATGAAATCTAACTCTGTTCACAACGCATCCACTGTATTCGTAAGCCTTCTTTTGAGGACCATATGCCAATGCAACTAACGAGGAGGACGAGTCCAATTGACCATTTTGGACTTGGTTTTTTATCTAACACATGATAATATTTTTGTGTTAATATAACAAACATTAAATAATTACTGTTATGATAAAAATATCAACTCAATGTTAGGGCTTACAGTTACCTCAAACCATTTAGGAAATTCTTTTTGTGTTTTCCATAAACGTTGTGGTCACTACAACATTGTAACATGGTAATATGTTGCCTATAAAAAATGAGTTACGTTAATGTAAGACAATAAAAATACAGTTATGCACCGACAAGACTTACGTTAAGTACGATTGCACTTTGTCACAATTACTCAATATAAACCAATGTGCACGTTGAGCTTCCTCAATTGTTAGCAATTTGACATCTAATGCTCCAAACGGTCTGTAATTTTGATGGAACACTATGATATCTTACTGATTATTGTCATCTCCATCATAGTTTCTTGGCCGACGATTAAAAGGAGTTTCATTATTCTGCATGTACATCGAGGAGAAAAATGTTATCCCTCACTGATTAAGATCGCCTCTGCTATTGACCCTTCAGGCCGCACTTTATTTTTCACATATATTTATACCGTCCCAAAGCCCTGCAGATATTACAATAAATTTTCATTATTAATAATTTTAATGCAAAATCAAATTTAAAAATGTAATATTTAAAATTAATATTACCTCTCAATGGGGTACATCCATCTATAATGGACAGGACCTCCACTCCTAGCTTCGGATGGCAAATGCACGGCCAGATGTACCATCACATCAAAAAAGCGGGGTGGCAATATTCGCTCCAGCTTGCATAGGATTATCACGATTCTTCGCTCAAGTTCGTCAATAACAGATATGACTAATGTCCTTTGACACAATTGTTTAATGAATCCACATAGATCAAGTACGACGTCACATACATTTGACGGCAGAATAGTCGTCGAATGCCAATAGAAAGGAGAATCTCAAGAAGCATGTGATAGTCGTGACTCTTTAACCAGTTATCGTATCATCCTGACTCAATGTCCAATATTCGACGCATAACCATCAGGAAATTTAACCATTTTCAGCCAATAACAAAATGATTTTCTCTCTGATTGTGTCAGCACGTAACTAGCAGGTGGTTTAATAAGGCCTCGATGGGTGACCTGTAAATGCAATTCACTGCGAATTCTAAGATCTTGTAGGTCCAATCTAGCATTTACAGTGTCTTTCGTCTTATCCGGAATGTTGAACAGTGTGCCCAATTAACTCTCGCATATGTTTTTTCTATATGCATTACATCCAAATTATGTCGCAGACTCAGAGTCCCCCAATACTTTAACTCAATGAAAATATTTTTTCCCGTCCAATTCAACTCTTCAGATTGACGTTTTCGATTTTTATCTTTATTATTAGGATGTTTCCCTAATGTGCTGTCTCTGAGATGTTGATGTTGGCAAAATATGTCAAATCCAAACAATGGACTAGGCATACTTTGAGGTTCTTGTTGACCGTTGAATAATTTACTTATCCACCAAGGACTCAACTCAAAAGAAATCTCATGTGCCATGTGTATCCTATTTTATTCTGTAACTATTGCGAAGGTGTTTGACCCGCATAAACTGGACATGCCATGTATCCCTTAGTGCTTCATCCAGATAATGAACTATAAGCTGAAAATCATTAATGGTCCATAACAATATGGCATGCATCTGAAAATACTACTGAGAAGCTGCATCATAGGTATGCACACCCACATTCCATAATGTCTGTAACTCCTCGATAATGGTCTCAAGTAAATATTCATATCTTTACCAGGGGAACGTGGACCAGGGATAAGCAATGACATAAACATAAATGGATCCTTCATACATTTCTGGAGGTAAGTTATATGAAATAACAATAATGGGCCACATGCTGTAAGAGTTGTACATATTCCCAAACGGGTTAAAACCATCAAATGCGAGACCTAACCTGACACTACAAGGGTCATCAGCGAAATGAGGGTACATGTCATCAAATTTCTTCCACTCGGTTCCATCCGCAGGATGTCTGAGTATGCCCTCCGCACCGATCCTCTTTTCATGATGCCACTTCATGTCTGTCGCTGTGTGTCGTGACATGAACAACCTCTGCAGTCTGGGCGTTAATGGGAAATATCGTAATATCTTCTGAGATACTTTCTTCCCAGTACCATAAACTTTATACCGACTTTCACCATAGATAGACAATATTCAAGTGATTCATACTCGGCACGAAATAATACACAGTCATACTTACAAGCATCAATGGATTCATACCTCATTCCCAGATCACACAATATTCTCTTTGCCTCGTAATACGACTTAGGAAATTCGCTTCCAACCGGTAATATTTGCCTCAGTAAGTCTAGCATCATATCAATACTTTTGTTGGTAATTTTTTTCATCACTTTAATGTTTAATAATTTCACAATGAAATTCAAGATCGACATCTCAGCACCTTCAAAATGTATTTTTTTTGCCTCATCAAGTAGTTTACTAAATAAATTTTGATCATTTCCACCTAACACTGGTATGTCACCGCCAACACTATGACCAACTTGTGGACCTTGTAAGTCATGCAAAGCATCGGTTATCTCATCGTTTGCAGGTTGATTGTAACTATTACTGCCTTCACCGGAATCAAAAAATCGTGATTGAGAATTATACTGCTCACCATGATAAATCCATGTACGGTAAGTTGGTGATATTTCTGGCATGTATAAATGATTATAAACTTCATCTAACTGTTTCCTTTTTCTATTCAAATAATTTGTACATGGACACCGAACACGACCTTCTGCATCAATGTGTTGCTTTGCTGATTCCATGAACTCATACACTCCATTACGGTATTCAACACTCAATCTATACACCAAGATCATCCAATTTCTATCCATTTCAGCCAAATATCTACATATAAAAATATAATTATTAGACATCATATTACACTCATCAACGTCACCAATTCATTAATTATTTATTTAAGCATACACATATATATTTAGTTACTTAATTAATTAGTTACAAAACAAAACATAGTTAGTTAATTAACTAATCAACATATATGCATCATAAGCCACTAACACAATGTATATAAAAAAAACATAATATAAAAAATTAAAACCATAACATTATAAAGATTAAATTTAAATTAATTATATGAGAGTACTTATTCAAATATAGGAAAAATAACAAAGAGAGATGAAAGAAAATTTACCTTCTGAAAAATTAGAATTTTGTTGAAAAGGTGTAAGAGAGTTGTGAGAAAGAGCAGAGGGGGGAAGAAATGTTGGTGCTTTTGCATTTTAATATAGTTTTAGCGTCGAATTAACGTAATTTGATGCTAAAAACTTACCATTTAGCGTCGAAATTAAATTTCGACGCTAAAGGTAAAGGGATTGTCCGTGGCATTGTCATAACTTTTTTAGCGTCGACATAATATTCGACGCTATATAGCACATTTTTAGCATCGAATTTCTTTTATTTGACGGTAAAAGTTGTAATTTTAGCGTCGAAAATGTGTTCGACACCAAGGTAAGAGAGTGTCAGTGGAATTGTCAAAAGCCTTTAGCGTCAATATATATTCGAAGCTAAAATTTATAATTTAGCGTCGTATATCAAATACGATGCTAAAAGTTTATCCTTTTACGCTAAAAGTGTACTATTTGGCGTCGACATCCAAATCGACGCTAAAAGTGATTATTAGCATCGAATATAATTTCAACGCTAAATGTCCAATTTCTTATAATGACATTAGCCCATATGGTCAAAAGAGAAAACAAATCAAGGAAATGTCATATAGATATATACAATTAGTATAATTACACTAAAGTTTAAGAATCCATCTAAGAGTGTTTAAAATAATTTTAAAAATAGTTTTTCAAAATTAAAATTATATGAAATATCTTGATAATAATTTTTAAAATCGCTAATTAAATAGCTCTTTTGCGAAAAAGATGCATCTAAACACTAAAGTACGGACTATCATTAATAGGAAAAATAAATGAATGACAACTATGAATGCATTACTCAGACACCAGAATCAATTTGATTATGAATAAGAGTGAAAAATACTCCATCAAATATGTCCACATCATCAAAGGACCCACTTAAGTCGGGAAGAAGATATGACGTGGCAAGACTGTTACATACTTATCTAAAACTCGTGCAAAACCCACTTTGCTAGAATTTGAATCGAAAATGATTTCGTTTTGATTGGTAATTCTGGAACTAAAATTCGGTGAAGTATCAATGCTCAAAACTCGTTAGAAAATTTGATAAGTTAAAATCAATTATGAGGGGGCGCCTTCACTCTCTTATCATTCACTTGAAAATTCACCACACTAACTCTCTCAACACAATTGAACTCACTCCTATAAACTCACTCACTGGGACTGAGTCAATTAATGGTGTTGCTGGGTCAACAGTAACAACCCTAAATAATAGAAATTTAGGGTTAAAAAGTCAAGTTTTGACTTGGTCAAAAGGGACCTAAATGTAAAATTTTGAAACTTTCAAGGATTAAAATGATAATTTGAGAGTTTCATGGGTAAATTTCACTTTAACCAAACTTCTGTTGGGGTTTTAAGTGGCAATTCCGGGTAAACGCAGCGGAACGCGGAAAATCAAAATTTTCCGATTTCAATAATTTTTCTTGAGTAATTAAAATAAACTAATTACACAATACTTTAAAAAGTGAAATTTATCCAACAAATCATATTTTTCATTAATTGTCGTTTAGCCTCTAAACTTTATATATTTTTTTTCATTTTAGTCCTAAATTATCAAATACAATTTTAATTGATTCCAAATCAATCCCAAAATGATTTATACATGTCTAATACATGAAAATACAAATTGCAATTCAAGAAACTAATTTTCTCCAAATTGCTGAGAGGTCCCTTGAGTTTACAGGATTTGCACTTTAGTCCAAATTGGTTCAAAACCACTCAAGATCAAGTCCAATCAACACCAAAATTAATATGCATCATATATACATAATAATAAACACATATATGAAAATCTCCAAATTCGGAAAGGGTTATGAACCCTAATTTTATAAAAATGTCCAATAGACCAATTAACACCAAATTTATAAAATTCAACACTTTAATTCAATCCTTATCACACAAAAAAGTCTCACCACCATGAAACACTCAATAACAATTCTAGATCATTTATGAGTAGCTAAGCAACTCTAGAATGTCAACAAAATTATCAAATAATCAAAAGAATACTTAATCACTCTTAATAAGCATTCTTTAATCATCATACATGCTAACATCTTTCTATCAAGTTCCCAACCATCAAAATACATACACAAAAGAGTAGAGAAAGATATTAGCTACACACGTTGAAGCCTACAGTCATAGAAACATTTTTCATGTAGAAGAAAGTAAGAAAAACTTACTAATTTTCAAAAATTTCCAAGCTTTCTTTCTTTGTTTTCTTTCTCTTTTTCCTCTCAAACTCTCTTTGTATTTGATTTTAGGGTTCTTGAATAATGAAACACAAAATGAAAAACAAAGCCTTATATATTTTCCCATATTGCCGAAATTAATAGGAAAAATAATATCCAAGTATTTCATTTTTATTTCAATAAATAAATTGATAAAGATTTAATAAATTTGTGGTAATTAATCATCAAACAATTTAATGAAATACAAAAATGTTCCAATCAAATCAAGCCATTTAAACCAATCAAAATTGGCTATTTAATCCAATTAAATTTTGCCAATTTGCTTACTTTAATAAAGTAAATAGATATTTATTATTTAATTAATTTAATTATTCAACATTTAAATAATCAAATAAATAAATACAAATATCTTGAATATATGTATTATATTTACATTAATAATCAAAATATATTTATTAATAATAATGTCAAATATCACAATTCGACATTTAACAAATGGCCGAAAGATCTCAAACGCATGTATTTTCGTTTAACCATTAAACGGGTTATAAATAATCAGTATTATTTATAAAAGTTGCCCTAGTGCTCTGCGAGTATATTTCATTAGTGAGACATTCTAGGTTCAGGCATATCCGTCACGAAATCCAATTTCGTGTCCATAATCTACCCACCCGTAAATTATGAAGAACACAGATAAACTCTCCGAACCATACAGATCGCGGTCACTACATACGTATAATCCATTCGTCACAGGTATCCAGATTATCCAAGAGATATAGATATAAACGTCAAATCTCTATACATATAATCCCGTCGACGATTCTATTAGCAATATCTTAATATCACTTAGAACTCACTTCTAAAGTGTACCACCAACGGCCCATGGATTTAACAGATTGCTAATCCCACAATGGATACCTATGATCTGTACATAAAACTGACGGATCCTATCTTGATACGCACAAAATATCCTGAGGATCAGTCCACACCCAACGAACATGCGGAGGTCTGATCTAAATAGATCAGTGACGTGACTTCCATCAAAGTATGGAAGATACCTTATACATCCACAGTGGTACCTCAAGTCGAAGAATCACTATGCTCACTCAACCCGAGAAATATCTTATTAATGTTGGTGTACCATCTATTAAGAATATTCAGTGAGTCATTCAGTGTTTATCTGATATAAATACCTATGTGTCTATACGAGTCTCCTGAGACTTATGGTGTTAGGGATATGCCCTATACCCAACTTGTGGATGAGCTATATGTACATGTATTTGCAATATTTTCATTATTAATAAAATGTCAATCTTTATTATACGTGTCTTATATAAATTATATGAATCATAAAACACTGTAATAAAGCCCTTGGAGTAATATGATGATGACTTCCACGCCTTATGAGAATCATTACTCTCAAACGTTCCTAGTCATAATTTTATGAATAATCTGGGCGTTCACAAAGCGGAGAGACTAGAATGATGATATGATCCACCCTTAAGTGGGGTAGCTGATCTCATAGGCTACTAGTGGAGATTCGTTCGCTTGGTGTATCACATGGATGCATGAGTTGCTCGTGTCCATCGAACTGACCGCCGAAAGTTTTCATATGAAGTGTTTATCCAATGTGTCTGTGAGAACTTTCATGTATCGATTGTATGACTAGTCCTTATACTTGAGGTCTTAACAATCTTGTGTGTTGATCAAATGACTTTGACATTCTCCTTCCCCGGTTCAAAAGATCCGGTCATAAGGGTATGATTGGGTCATTTGTTGTAACACATGAAGTTTGTAAAGTACAACAGAGAATCGCCACTCTCTCAGATAATATTTTCTTATAAGAGTAATATTCCAGTTCGCGTGTTGATATGTGTGATCAGTGCTTGAGACTGTGGCCGCAGCGGAAGAATCATGTGAGATTCTTGGGTTAGCACGATTCATGACACTATCAACATCATACCTTTGACTATATGGGTAGACAATTTCCATACCCTAGGTCAAACGATGGGGATACAGTGAGACGATGGACCGTATCATATGTAAATCACATACAGAATGGGTATATATCTTTCCTTCTCATTTAGGGGCCTTGGCATGTTGCTAGATGTCAACCTTGGTCATTGAAATCGAATGACCATCTGATCAGAGGATAATTTATGTTCGATTAAATTATCACGATTCATTTCATGTCCAACTTGAGGGGAACCCAGAAGGTCACACACAACAAAGTCGAAATCAATGGTTAATAGTGCACGGTACAAATTTAACAGCATATATGATTGCTGTAGGAATTGTTCATAAATGGTTCAATGTGTTTAATTATTGAACAGATCATTTATGAGGTTCTAAGGTGGCTTAGGGATTGGTGAATGACGATAAGGGCACTTTGGGAATTGGAAAAATGAATAAGAAAATAAATAAATAAATAAATCTGCGTTTTTTTATTTGTTTTGAATTCCAATTCGGCCCAAACTCTTATTAGGGTTTTATAATCTCATTAAACCACTATATTAATATCCAATGGCTAAGATTTAATTAGCATTTATCCCACATCGGATTCTTAATTAAATTTTTTGTCTTTGGAGCATCTATATAAACCCAAAGAATTCTTTACAAATTTTTACACCAAAAACATTTCATATCTTAGGTTTATATAAGTGAGCAACTCTAAAGATTAAGAGTAAGCCACTGATTTTGAGGATCCTTAAGTCTAATTGACTATAGGAATCTCGATTTAAAAGTTTTGAGGTATTTGCCTAGGCTAGTACTAATGGAAAAATACACATGCACTCAAGGTGTAGTCTTGCCGTTGAGTTTTGGCTTTGGTGTGTGCACATTTGGATGCCACACACTTGGGTGGCTCTTTGGAATGTGGAAGAGCTTGCTGAGTTCGAGAAAAGCTTGTAGATTGGAGGGAGGACTGGAGGAGTCTTCGGTTCAAGTAAGTCTTTTTCTTTCTTTATTTTTAATTAGAGTTCTTATGATAGTTAGCATGTTTAGGTTTATGTTCTTTGTATGTTTTATGAGTTTTTTATGCTTAGAATATATAGTAACATGCCTAGGCTTGTAGAATAATAAAAACAACTGGGTCTTAGGCAAAGGGATAAGGGCATCATAATTTTTTAATTTTCCCATGCGCACCCGCGACCGCTTCCCAACAGTGGTATCAGAGCGCCGTTTTTATTTTGATTAGTTCTCTCTCTTTTGAACTCGAAATTGGGTGTGTAAAAGCTCGTTGGAAAGCTAACACCCTGAATTACTTTTAGGCATAAGTTTTGCATGATTTGATTAAGATTTGAATTGTGAAATTGCATTTAAAGTTCACGCATCTGTAAAAAAATATGAATAGTAAATTTATTTTATTAAAATAAAATGTAATATCATAATTAAATATAAATCAAAGTTATTTAATGCCTAAAATAATTCCAACATATTAAAACTCATATGCTTGATGATTCTATGTATGATTAGAATTGGCATGATTATTTTAGGGTGCAAGCATCTAGAGATTTTCTAAGGAAATAGAGAGTGTATTGCTTATCCCTTAGCTAAGTAATTATTTTGTGATGAACTTGGAGATTTATTACCTTTAAGGCTAATAAATATAAATCACTTGTTTATAATAAAAGACATTATAAAAGATACAAGTGGGGTGGGACCAAGGCGTTAATAAAACTTTCCAAACTAAAGTTAATTTACCCAAAGGTATTACTAGAGTTAGATAATGATTCGGCGTCTTCCTTCACTCACTACCTTTTTATAGTCAAAAGGAAAAGCTGTGAAGACATCTAGATAATCATTTACTCAAAGCTTACCTTAAAGCATATTTAAAGTGTTGGACTAATTTGGAGGATATATTGTTTATTCCTGTCACCAAGGCAATAAGAGCCTAAGAGGTAAGGATATTTAAGAGAGTTGGCTCCACCCTCCCTCTGGGAAATTTTCAATGGACGAATCCATTTGACAGTTATTCACTTAAACTTGCTAAAATCCTCAATAATAATTTAAGTCTAAAATTTGCCTCCCATTGTAAAGTATAGACCCAAAGGGCTTAAACCGTATTGGCAGGACTAGGCTTTACCAGACTGACCAATACCAATTTATCCCTAAATCGTACTATTGACAATGGTTTGACTTTTCTGAGTCATAAGACGCAGCGACCCTTAGGCATGGTCTTATAACTTAGTGGCAAAGATAGGGTGTCCACAAGGACTAGCATAAGCTTTGGCATGTTTGATTGCCCAACCCATTGATCAAGGAATTGTGATTTATATCATAAATTGGTTAGGAACCTACCTGTTGGGGTTGGTGCTCAGAGCGCCAATTCCCGGTTGTATTTCTTTTGAATACTTCTGTAAAACATTATTATTATGAATAATATATACAGTTTCTATAATATAATCTATCTTATTAAATGGTAAAGACGTAATGAGCTTAGAATGATTAGTCATGGTACTGTTGCAAAAGCGTCGCAACTGACATTGAGTAGTATCATGACGTTGTCATTCTCAGATTGTTCCTAGTCAAGGTTTACGCTACTTGGTCAGTATAGTAAACTCGTTGAGACCAGTACATATCGTATACTGGAATATATGATTCCAATGATTTCTCAATAAACCATTAGTCTTGGAGACTAGTATAGACGTGTAGGTGTTTATAGCGGATAAATACTGAACGACTCACCGAAGATTCTTAATGGATGGTACACCAGCGTCAATAAGAATCTTGTCGGGTTGAGTAGCACTTGTGATTCTTAGACTTGAGATGCCATTGTGGGAACATGAGACATCTTCTACACTTAGATGGCAGTCACGTCACCGATCTATTTAGATCAGACCTCCGCCTGTTCGTTGGGTGTAAACAGATCCTCAGGGTGTCCTATGTGTATCAAGAAAGGATCCGTCAGTTCTGTGTATCAGAGCATATGTAGTCCATATGATTAGCAATCAGATAAAACCATGGGCCCGTGGTAAAGTTTAGAAGCTAGTTCTAAACATTCTTTTAGAGATTGCTAATAGAATAGTCGATTGGATAATCCCCGTAGAGATTTGACGTTTACATCTATATCTCTGGGATTTATCCGGATACCTGTGACAGAGGAATTATACATTTGCCATGACCTCGACCTGTATGGTTCAGCGAGATTATCCGTGATCGTCATAATCTACGGGTGGATAGATTATGGACACAAAATTTGATTTCGTGACAGATATACCTGAATCTAGAGAGTCTCAATAATGAAATATACTCGTAGAGCACTAGAGCAACATTAATAAATAATATTGATTATTTATAAAGTCGTTTAAAGGTTAAACGCAAGATACGTGCTATAGGGACTAGATAGTCATTTGCCTAATTATTGTGTATTTACATTTAATACTTGATTAATTTAAATACACATTAATTAATAGTCAAAATGAGTTATTTGACTTATATCCTAAATGAATATATGTTTTTAATATTTAATGTAAATATTATACATATATTTAATATATTTGTATTTGATTAATTAATTAATTATTTAATTGTTAAATGATTAAATTAATTAAAATATAAATATCTTACATTAGGATATTTTAAGTAAATGATATTAGTTGCAATTGTTGACTTAAATAAATATCTATAAAGTTGTTTTAGATATTTGTATTAAGATAACAAATGATTATGAAATGAAAATGAAATGAAAATTTGATATATTAATGCTTGTTGAATTCGGCCAAGGCCAAGTTGCACAAGTATATATTGTTTTCATTTTCTTTTCATTTGGTTAACCTAATACACTTCACAAAAACATAAAACTCCATTGAAGAAACATAAAGGGAGCTTGAGAAAAGAAAGACAAAAATCAAAAAGCTTGAAAATTTAGTAAGTTTCTCAAACTTGCTATTAGTAAGGAAATTATTCCTTAGGTTCTAGGCTTTAATATATGATATTATTAGGTTATTTCTTTCTTTGTTCCTTGTGGTTTTTTTTTATGGAAGTTTTGATGGAGGTGTAAAGCATGTGTGATGAAGGAAGTGTATAACTATTGTAGTAATAAGCTTTCTTTTAAGGTTTGGAAACTATGTTGCTAATCTAGAGTTGTTGACCCACTCTTAGATGACCTAGATTTGATCTTGAGTTGTTTCATTGTGTTGAGACTTAGATTGGATGTGAGAATGATGGTTGAAGTAATTGATTTAATGTATTTGGTCTAATTTGTGGAAATTGAAAAATTATGGTTCATGACCAATTCCAAATTTGGGGATTTTCATATATATTGTGCATTTGGATGTGTATATGATACATATAAAGTTTCATGTTCATTGGATTGCATCTTGATGTGTTTTGATGCATGAAATCACAAAGTGCACAATTGTGCACCTTGGAGGGGCTCTCGGCCTTGGAGTCAAATTTGGGGTTTTTGGTGCTTTTGGTGTTTTGATGTTTTGAACATGCTAAGTTCATCTTAAAAATGATTTAGAATTATTCAAAATTGATTTGATCAATTTCGGATTAAAATGGACAAAAATACCAAGTAAGGGTAATTTGGTAAATTCACTTAAATATGATTTATTGAATTTTATTTCAGAATTTGATTATTGGAATATTAAATAAATATGTTTATTTAATTAATTCGAGAAAAAGTTTTGAAATCGGAAAATATGATTTTCCACCGCTTCCGCTGCGTTACCGGATTCTGCCCCTAAAAACCCCAACACTACCTAATTATCATATTTTATAATGACCGGCCCTAGTCGGAGTTATGAAATGATGATAATGGGATCCTTGCCCACAAGAAATCCATCATATTGGGGTTGATGCGATTTGCTTAAAATTTTAAAATAATTGAGTGGGAGCAACTTCATAATATTAAAAGCCCATGTTATTATGAAACATTAATGAAAAACATATTCCTAATTTTAACATTCTCTCTTAATAGGTGGGTTAAAATATTTCACAAACATTCAAATGACAAATAGATTATCACTTCGTTCCATCCATGATGAGCATAAGCTCAAATGGGACAACTACAATGACTGGTTTAGAAACCGTAAAATTGTCTTACGGCAATAAAAGATTTTCTATATTCTTGAAAAACCATTTCCCCTCAACCCGCAGAAGATGCTGACCAAAATACATTTGATGATTGGAAGAAACACGTCAATGATGATGAGCAAGCAGTTTGCATAATGCTTGGCTCTATGTCGGACGAACTTCAGAAAGCTCACAAAGATATGGATGCTCAAATCATCATATTTCACTTGAAGTAGTTGTATGCAACTTCCGTTCATACCATGAGATTCTAAGTGTCACGTGCCTTATTCTAAACAAGGTATAATGAAGGATCTGTTAGTGGACATATGCTTAAGATGATTGGCCACATTGAAAAATTAGCCAACCTCGGGTTCATCATGGATCATGAGATAGGTCACGATCTAATTCTTCAGTCAAGACTTCTCTAACTTTATTATACAGTTTCATCTGTCTAATAAAGAAGCTACTTTAGCAGAATTGGATAATCTGATAAAGCAAACAGAGAATGACTTGAAACTGGAGCTTAAAACCTTCGTCATGCTTACGGGTAAAGACCTGAAGCCACGAGGCCCAAAGAAAAATAAGGGTAATGCCAAGGCTCCAGATCACCTAAAGCCCAATGGTAAGGTGGAGAAGAAAAAGGAAAAGGGGAAATGTTTCTTTTGTGGAAAGAAATGTCATTGGAAGAAAGACTGTAGATCCTTCAAAGCCAATGAAGCTAGGGAAGCCCAAGAGGCCAAGAAGCCCAATTCTTCAGGTATGTTGTATATGATTGAACTATATTCTCAAAACTCTGAACCTTCTACTTGGGTGCTTGACACCGGTTGTGGGACTCACTTGTGTAACAATGTGCAGGGCCTGAGAAATATTAGGAGACTCCGTCATGGGGAGGTTGACTTACGCATGGGTAATTGAGCAAAACTGGCTGTATTGTGTGTGAGGACTTATTCATTAGTTTTGCTAAATGGTTTAGTTTTAGACTTAGAAGATTGTGTTTATGCACCTTCTCTAGTCGTTATGTAATAAAGGATTTTCATGCCTAATAAGTTGTAATGAATTTTCTAGTTATTTCAATGAAATAAAATATGGAGATGGTATTTTGAATAATGGTATCTATGTCTTACAAACTAACAAAGAATGTTCAACATCTAATATATACAACGTTAACTCGAATAATCTCAATGAATCACTTTTATGGCAGAGTTGCTTAGGTCATATCAATGAAACAAGATTAACTAAGTTACATAAGGATGAGTATTTCAGACCCTTCAAATATGAACCTTATGGAACTTGTGAGTCTTGTTTACTTGATAAAATGACCAAATTACCCTTCAAAGGTAAAGGACATCGTGCAACGGAGACATTAGAACTCATACACTCTGATGTATGCGGACCAATGTCAGTCACCGCTAGAGGTGGATTCTCCTACTTCATTACCTTTATCGATGATCACTCGCGATATGGGTATGTGTACCTTATGCGGTACAAATTTGAAGCCTTTGAGAAATTCAAAGACTTCAAAGCTGAAGTAGAAAACCACCTTAATAAAAGTATTAAGTCACTAAGGTCTGACAGAGGTGGTGAATACTTAAGCGACATATTTCAAGATTACTTGAGAGAAAATGACATTGTTTCCCAGTGGACTCCTCTGGGAACTCCACAGCATAATGGGGTCTCCGAAAGGAGAAATCGGAAATTATTAGATATGGCCTGATCAATGATGCCAGACACAGATCTACCTCTTTCATTTTGGGGTCTTGCTTTAGAAACTGCAACACTACTACTAAACCAAGTTCCTTCCAAGATTGTTAGTCAAACACCATATGAGTTATGGTATGGGAAACGTCTTAGTCTTAGTTATCTAAGAGTTTGGGGATGTGATGCATATGTTAAGCTCACACAAACTAACAAATTGGATGATAGGGCAGTTAAATGTAAGTTTGTAGGATATGCCTTGAACTCAAGAGCATGCGTGTTCTACGTCCCAAATGAACAAAGAACATTTGTCTCACGAAATGCTAAATTTCTAGAGAATGAATTCCTTCTCAAGAAATATAGTGGGAGTAGACTTGACCTCTATGAGGTACGATAAGAACAAACTAACATAGAACTAAACCTCAAGACCATCAAAAGGCCAGCGACGGAACAACCACAAGGTTATGAACTTAGAAGGTCTGGTAGGGAAAGATATGAGCCTGAAAGATATGGTTTCCATATTGATGAGGAACATTATCAGGTCATTGATAATGAAAATCCCACCAGTTATGATGAAGCAATGCGTGACATTGATTCAGTCAAGTGGCTTGAGGCCATGAAATCCAAAATAGACTCTATGTATCAGAATCAAGTCTTGAACTTGGTAGATGCACCTGAAGGGATAAAACCCATAGGCTGCAAGTGGATTTACAAGCGTAAAACTGATGTAGAAGACAACATCCAAACCTATAAGGCTAGGTTGGTGGCCAAATGTTATAGACAAATCCAAGGAATTGACTATGATGAAACCTTCTCGCATGTTGCAATGATAAAGTCCATTCGAATTTTACTGGCACTAGCTGCACACTTTGATTATGAGATTTGGCAGATGGATGTCAAAACAGCTTTCCTTAATGGGAACCTCGTAGAGGGAGTCTATATGAAACAACCTGAGGGGTTTGCATCTAAGGATGATCATAATAAAGTATGCAAGCTTAAATGATCCATTTATGGACTCAAGCAAGCCTCCAAAAGTTAGAATATACGATTTGATGAGACAATCAAAGAATTTGACTTCATCAAAAATGTAGACGAGCCTTGTGTTTACAGGAAAAGTAGTGGGAGTGTTGTTGTATTTCTTGTATTATATGTCGATGACATATTAATCATCGGGAATGATATTCCCATGATGCAAGCGACCAAGCAATAATTATCTCAGAATTTCTCCATGAAAGATTTGGGAGAAGTAGCCTACATCCTCGGCATTAAGATCTACCATAATAGATCTAAGAGGTTGTTAGGACTTTCTCAATCTACATACATAGATAAAGTTCGGAAAAGATTCAAAATGGAAGATTCCAAAAGAGATAATTTACCTACTTGTCATGGAATCAAATTATCTAAAGAGCAATGTCCATATACTCATTTAGATAGAGAGCGTATGAGTAGGATCCCTTATGCTTCAGCAATAGGATCGATCATGTACGTCATGCTATGTACAAGATCTGATGTCTCTTATGCTCTTAGTATAACGAGCAGATATTAGGCAAATCCTGGTGAGCAACACTGGGCAGCTGTCAAAACAATCCTCAAGTATCTGAGAAGAGCTAAGGATGTGTTCTTGACATACAGAGATTTTTCTGAGATGAAAGTCATTGGTTACAGTGATGCGAGCTTCCAGACCGATAGGGATGACAGCAGATCGCAAACAGGATATCTGTTTACTTTGAATGGTGGAGCTGTCAGTTGGAAAAGCTCAAAGCAGTCAACTACAACGGACTCCACCACTGAAGCCAAGTATATTGCAGCATCTGAGGTAGCTAAAGAAGTATTCTGGATAAAGAAGTTCATCACAGAGCTGGAAGTGCTTCCCGCGATAAAGAATGGCGTCACGATGTACTGTGACAATATGGGCGCCATTGCTCAATCAAAGGAACCAAGGTCCCACCATAAATACAAGCATGTACTCAGACGATTTCATGTCATCAGTGAAATTATTGAGAGAAAAGAAGTTATTATAGAGAAAATACCCACATAAGATAATCTTGCAGATTTTCTGACTAAAGGGCTGACTCAACTAAAGCATGATAGGCGCACCCAAAAGTATGGTGTCCAGATTCATACTAGTTGGCTATAGTGCAAGTGGGAGATTGTTAGGGATATGCCCTATGCCCAACTTGTGGATGAGCTATATGTACATGTATTTGCAATATTTTCATTAATTAATAAAATGGCAATCTTTATTATACGTGTCTTACATAATTATATGAATCATCAAACACTGTAATAAAGCCATTGGAGTAATAAGATGATGGCTTCCATGCCTTATGAGAATCATTACTCTTAAACGTTCCTAGTCATAGTTTTATGAATAATCTGGGCGTTCACAAAGCGGAGAGACTAGCATGATGATATGATCCGCCCTTAAGTGGGGTAGCCGATCTCATAGGGGCACTTTGGGAATTGGAAAAATGAATAAGAAAATAAATAAATAAATAAATCTGCGTTTTTTTATTTGTTTTGAATTCCAATTCTGCCCAAACTCTTATTAGGGTTTTATAATCTCATTAAACCACTATATTAAGATCTAATGGCTAAGATTTAATTAGCATTTATCCCATATCGGATTCTTAATTAATTTTTTTGTCTTTGGAGCACCTATATAAACCCAAAGAATTCTTTACAAATTTTTACACCAAAAACCTTTCATATCTTGGGTTTATATAAGTGAGCAACTCTAAAGTTTAAGAGTAAGCCACTGATTTTAAGGATCCTTAAGTCTAATTGACTAGAGGAATCTCAAGTTAAAAGTTTTGAGGTATTTGCCTAGGCTAGTACTAATGGCAAAATACCCATGCACTCGAAGTGTAGTCTTGCCGTTGAGTTTTGGCTTTGGTGTGTGCACTTTTGGAGGCCACACACTTGGGTGGCTCTTTGGAACGTGGAAGAGCTTGCTGAGTTCGAGAAAAGCTTATAGATTGGAGGGAGGACTGGAGGAGTCTTCGGTTCAAGTAAGTCTTTTTCTTTCTTTATTTTTAATTAGAGTTCTTATGATAGTTAGCATGTTTAGGTTTATGTTCTTTGCATGTTTTATGAGCTTTTTATGCTTAGAATATATAGTAACATGCCTAGGCTTGTAGAATAATCAAAACAAATGGGTTTTGGGCAAAGGGATAGTGGCACCATAATTTTTTAATTTTCCGCTACGCACTCGCGGCCGCTTCCCTACACATGGTTCATTGAGAAACCATTGGAATTCAATATTCCAATATACGACACGTACCAGTCTCAACGGGTTTACTTACTGACCGAGTAATTGTAAACCTTGACCAGAAAAAGTTAAAGAATGATATTGTTATGATACTGCTTAATGTCAGTTGCGACGCTTTTACAACTGTATCATAACCAATCACTCTTTGGTCATTTATGTCTTTACCATATAAGAAAATAATTCATATTATAGAAACTGTTTATTTTATTCATTAATAAAATACTTACAAGAGTATTTACAGATAAATACATAAGAAATTGGCGCTTAGAGTACCAAACCTAATAAAATCACCCACTTGCTCTAGTGCCAATATCGATTGTATCTAATACCCATCGACTTCACATGCTTATCAAATAAATTCGGAGGTATGGCCTTCGTAAGCGGGTCTGCTACATTATCTTCACTTAGGACCTTGCACACAATAATGTCACCTCGCGACACAATCTCTCGAATGATATGGTACTTTCGTTCCACATGCTTCGATTTTTTATGCGCCCTTGGTTCATTTGCTTGCGCAATGGCACCAGTATTATCACAGTATAACGGAATCAGATTCTCGATACTTGGGACAATTCCCAATTCTGTGATAAACTTCTTAATCCAAACAGCCTCTTTTGCAGCTTCTGAAGCAGCAATATATTCTGCCTCTGTAGTGGAATCAGCTGTAGATCACTGTTTGGAACTTTTCCAGCAAACCGCACATCCGTTAAGGGTAAATACGAATCCTAATGTAGACTTTCTATCATCGGGATCCGATTGGAAATTAGAATCTGTAAACCCATTAACCTGTAATTCATTTCCTCCATATATGATAAACTTATCTTTAGTACCTTTAAGATACTTCAGGTAATGTTTAACGGCCATCCAATGGTCATTTCCTGGATTGGACTGATATCTATTGGTTACACTAACTGCGTAGCTAATATCAAGCCTCGTACATAACATGTCATACATAATGCTACCCAAACATGAAGCATAAGGCTGATTAGACATTATAATCTTCTCATCTTCTGTTTACGGACACATCTTCTTCGAAAGATGAATGCCATGTCTGAACGGTATATTTGCGGTCTTACAATTAGCAAAATTATACCAGACAATCTAATAATCTCCTCGAATCAAAGATTCCAACTTCACGAAGCTTGTTTAAGTCCATAAATGGACTTCTTAAGCTTACAAACCATACTTGAGGTTTCGCTGGATATAAAACCCTCTGGCTGTTCCATATAGATTTCTTCATCAAGAAACCCATTTAGGAAAGTCGTTTTGACATCCATTTGCCAAATCTCGTAATCATGGTAATCAGCAATAGACAACAAAATCCTTATAGACTTCAGCATCGCAATTGGCGAAAAAGCACTGCGTGTAACCTTTAGCTACCAGTCTGGCCTTAAAGGTTTCAACCTTTTCGTCAGGCCCAAGCTTCCTCTTGTAAACTCATTTACTACCGATAGGAAAAATTCCTTCAGGAAGCGGAACCAAGTCCCAAACTTGATTCTGATGCATAGAGTCTAACTCTAATCTCATGGCCTCTTGAAATTTCGCGGAGTCGATGTCCAACATCGCTTCACTATAGGTGTAAGGGTCAGTCTCTTTAATTAAGAGAATATCTAGACTCTTTTCTTGTATCAAATACAAGTGTTCAGAAGGTCTAGACACCCTTTGGGACCTACATAGTGGTGTGTTGAAGGTTCTTCATTTATTTGAACTTCAAGTTCCTCCAATGGTTCATTGGTTTTAGGTTGTACTTCATCAAGTTCAACCTGTCTATGATTACCTCCTTTAGACAAAAATTCTACTTCTAGAACTTTTGCGAAGTGAGCTACAAATACATTTCGATGCTCGATATCATAGAATAAATATCCTTTCGTATTAGAAGGATATCCAACAAACCTAAAATTTTGCCTCGAGGTGAAAGCTTATCTTGCTGAACCATCCTGACATAGGCAGGACAACCCCATATCTTAACATAATTAAGATTTGGTTTCCTACCGGTCTATATCTCATATGGAGCTGTAGGAACAACATTGGAATGAATCATATTCAATAGATGAGTAGCAGTTAAAAGAACATATCCCCATAAGTAATAGGGCAAATCTGTAAAACTCAACATCGATCGGACCATATCCAATAAAGTTTGATTTCTCCTTTCGGACACACCATTGTGCTAAGGTGTACCCGTAGGAGTATATTGAGTGAGAATCACATTCTCTTTTAAATAATCAGTGAACTCACCACTCATATATTCACCACCTCGATCAGATCGAAGACATTTAATATATTTACCAGTATGTTTTTCTACTTCATTTCAGAATTCTTTGAACTTTTCAAATGTTTCTGATTTCTATGTCATCAAATAAACATAATTGTACTATGACAGATCATCGGTAAAGGTAATAAAGTACGAAAAACCACTGTGATCAATGTGACTCATGAGACCATATACATCAGAATGTATTAGTTCCAATAAGTCTGCGGCTCGGTGTCCTACACCTGAAAATGGGGCTTTGGTCATTTTACCCCGAATGCAAGATTCACAAGTTGGATAAGGTTCAATGATAAGATCTTGTATCAAACCATTCTAACCAACTGGGTTAGGCGTTTCACGCCTATATGACCCAACCTCATATGCCACAGTTCAGTATTATTTATATCAGATATTTTACGTTTATTAATTCCAGCATTAAAGATATTCTGGTGAGCTATGCAAAACGTAATGATCGTGCTCATTTAACAAACTATGATCTGAACATTATATCTATCATATAAATATAAAGAACAAATCTTAATATTTACATATATCATTAGTATCTAATACAAAAAGTGACACAATGTTTGCAACACATCCTGGTACAAAAAAGCAGTTATGCAACAAAATCTCCCACTGGGTAGGGGAATCTCGCATGAGCCCACAACAACTGCATCCAGAGAGTCACCACTCCCGAATCGCAACTGCATCTCTCCAGATTTCAACCGTCTACTTTCCTTCAGCACCTGTAATGAATTGCAAATGTGAATTGGACAAGTAGAATCTAAAATCCAACTGGATGACATAACTTCACAAGCTAATGAGATATCAATAATGGGAAAAATAAAAGTACATAAAGTACATGCTCTTTCTTTTCTGATTTGGGCCAAGTAATCAGGAAAATTCCTCTTCCAGTGGCCAATCTTGCTGCAATGGTGGCATTTATCTCTTCGGCAGCTCTCTTTGGTTTAGCTATGTTACCCTGTGGTGGAAGATTTGAACCCTTCTTTTCTTCATTTCTTCTTCTTCCCTTTCTGTTTAGATTGTGAGGAAGCAAGAAGAGCAGTAGGCTTAGGAGGGCAAGTAGAAACTCCCTTCATTAAATCTTCTTCCGCAGTTTTAAACATCTTATGCAGTTTCTGATAAGAACAACTAATCCCATTCATATTGAAATACATTACAAATTGGCGATATGATGTTGGGAGAAATTCAAGTATGACACTCCATCCTTAAGTGTCATTCAGAAGGAAATTAAAGCGCCTCAAATGTTCGATTAGATCAATAAGATGAAGCACATGAGGGCTCACAGCCTGTCCCTCTTCAAGTTTTTCATGGAACAGTTCCATTGCTATTTTATGAACCGAGACATGTTCTTGGTTCATAAAGGACTCTCGCAGTCGCATCATCATAGTATATGCGTCAGGCAATCCAAAATATTGTCTTTTAAGCTCCGGTGCTAAGGAACTGAGAATATATGATTTGACTTTTCTATCATTAATCTCTCCACCTCTGGAGAGTCTCATGTTCCTCTTGTGTTGCATCATTTGATATGGCAAATGACAACGAGCCTTCTAACACATATTCTAATATCTTAGACCCAAGGACAATCCTCAGATCCAGTCTCAATCTGTAAAGTTTTAGGCGCCTTTAAGCTTGTTCGTATCACAGTTACGAGCAAAAGGATTAGAAGTAGTTGCCGCCATCACAAATCTATCATATAGATAGCGAAAAACGGTTAGCAAACAAAACAATTTCATAGATATAAAATAAAACAAAGCATAAATAGATCAGGATTTTTAGTCTAAAATGTCTCCTCCCACTATTACATGCAATACTGTAATCCTCAAACATAATGCATAATTATAATTAATCAAATTAAATACAATAGTGAAAGGTGGATCCCATGAATATATTTCAGCTCACAACTTTGGCACTTTCTCGCCGTCTCGTATATATTCATATCATGTATAAATTAAAGACAAAATTAAACATTGAATTAAAGGCATATTCATATCATGTGTAGAGGTTCAGACCTGCTCTGATACCATTTTGTTGGGTTTTAAGCGCCAATTCCGGGTAAACGCAGGCGGAACGCAGAAATCAAAATTTTCCGATTTCAATAATCTGATTTACCCAAAAAATCAGATTTTTCATTAATTACCGTTAGCTCATAAACTTTGTATTTTTATCATTTTAGTCTTAATTGTCAAATAGAATATTAATTGAATCCAAATCATCCCAAAATGATTTATACATATTTAATATATGAAAATATAAATTGCAATTCAAGAAACTAATTTTTCCCAAATTCTTGAGAGGTCCCTTAAGTTTATAAGATTTGCACTTTAGTCCAAATTGGTTCAAAAAACCACTCAAGATCAAGTCCAATCAACACCAAAAGTAATATGCATCATATATACATCATTAATTAACACATAGATGAAAAACCCCAAATTTGGAAAGGGTTATGAACCCTAATTTTATAAAATTGTCCAATAGACCAATTAACACAAAATTTATAAAATTCTACACTTTAATTCAATCTTAACACACCAAACAAGTCTCACACCACGAAACAACTCAAGAACAATTTTAGGTCATTTACGAGTGGCTAAGCAACTCTAGAATGGCAACAAAATTATCAAATATCAAAGAATACTTAATCACTCTTAATAAGCATTCTTTAATCATCAATACATGATGACATCTTTCTATCAAGTTCCCAAACCATCAAAATACATACACAAAAGGAGAGAAAGATCTAAGCTACACATGTTGAAGCTAGAGTCATAGAAATATTTTTCATGTAGAAGAAAGTAAGAAAAACTTACTAATTTCCAAAAATTTCCAGCTTTCTTTGCTTTCTTTCTCTTTTCCTCTCAAACTCTCTTTGTATTTGATTTTGGGTTCTTGAATAATGAAACAAAAAATAAAAAACAAAGCCTTATATATTTTCCCATACTGCCGAAAATAATAGGAAAAATAATAGCCAAGTATTTCATTTTTATTTCAATAAATAAATGGATAAAGATTTAATAAATTTGTGGTAATTAATCATAAAATAATTTAATGAAATACACAAATGTTCCAATTAAATCAAGCCATTTAATCCAATCAAAATTCGCCATTTAATCCAATTAAATTTTGCCAATTTGCTTACTTAATAAAGTAAATAGATATTATTATTTAATTAATTTAATTATTCAACATTTAAATAATCAAATAATTAAATAAAAATATCTTAAATATATGTATTATATTTACATTAAATTAATCAAAATACATATATTAATAATAAATGTCAAATATCACAATTCGATATTTAACAAATGGCCAAAAGATCCCAATGCATGTATTTTTGTTTAACTGTTAAACGACTTATAAATAATCAGTATTATTCATAAAAGTTGCCCTAGTGCTCTACGAGTATATTTCATTAGTGAGACTCTCTAGATTAAGCAAGCATAGGACAAAACATAAGAAAGATTGACCTAAAGAAAGTATTTGTGAGAGAAGTTTGGGAAGTTCTCTACATTTTCAATAAGGAGAAGAATATTGGATCTTGGATTCAAGCTTGTTAGGTAAGTTTGATATTCTCTAAAGCTATGTTTTTCATTAATGCGTTTTTATTATTAGTGAAGCTGGAGCTATAGCTACCATTTTAGAATCACTTGATCACATTTAAGTGACATAGAATTATTCATGAGTTATTTTTTTGTGGGATTCTAATTTGGTTTGTATTTTGATTCAAAGTAATGTATATATATTTTTAGAATAGATTTATGTTTATTTTAAAGCACATATTGTGTTGATTTTGATGTTAAAATTAGATTTTAGGTGTATTGAAATGTTTGGAGAAAGTTGGAAGTGTTTTGGATTGTATCCAAGTAGAAAATGCTCTCTGCCAATATTTTACAAAAGTTAGAGTCGCGACGCGTTCCCTTGCGTGACGCGACACGGCCCCTTCGGCTTTGAGCATTGTAACACCCAAGCAAGTGCGGTACGACACGTCAAGACCTGATGCTCTCGCAGTTTGTGCGTCGTAACACCCGCACGACCTGCGTCACAACTACTGTGAGTGCTTAAACTTCATTTTCTCCATTTCGGAGTTTCCGGACCCCGATTTGTCCCGAATTTTTTCCTACGGACTCGTAATAGAATATATTATTCTATTTATTATTTAAAAAATACACCCATGCTCTATCTATGGGTTAGATCTTTTTTACTGTACGGGGTACCGATCCGACCCTAGGGGTTCCACATCCGCCCCAACAACACCCCACCTTAAAATTTAAAAACTATCTTTTTCTCTCCCCCTCTCTCTTTTGTACCTCACTGCTGATCACCGAAGGGCATGCGATAGCTCATCAAAATTATCAGTCATCGCTAGTTTGGTCCCATCGATGGTGACATCTATGGAACAGAATATTAGTCGTCAATAAAAATAGAGGTGGAACCAAATTATTTACCTCACCACTACTGTTTGGCATCATTTTTTGTCACCATCGGTGAGTGAGTATTCCCATCATCGAGACCTTTTCAATACCGTCGACCATGCTATGATCGATGCCGTTTATGAAATACCTATTTTGGAGGAGTGTGGATTAAGCTTTTGACCAAACCCACGAAATTTGACCATTGAATTGAGAAACAGATACCACCAGCGAATTCCCCTCGATGAAATGAGCGCGTGGATATATAATATAACCGTTGAAAGTTGTCAGACAGCTGGACCCCTATCCAAAGCGAACTTCATATGCCTTGAGATACGTGCCAGCTTGCCTGAGATAGAATCCTACCGAGGAAAAGATAAAGATATGCATACTAAACCTTGCAGTGAGATCGATTTTGAAATTTGAGCATCTGATTAAGGTATGGGTTCAAATACCTTTTTTTTTTAAATAAAGGCTATTTAAAAATTATTATTTTTAAATTATGTATTTAATATTCCGTACTCTATTAATTTACTATATTATTTGTAAATGTTTCATTTGAATTATATTGCTTTTATGGAATTTTTTTTCGAATAGTTCGAATTTGACGAATTATTGTGTTTATTAATTGTTGCATGGGTGTTTGATAAAAATTGTACAAGACACATATATTATAGATTCACACTTGAGGTTTGTCTTATTGTATAATGGATTGGGCGTTCGACCACACATGAGTCTGTAACCTTGTGTATAAAGTGTGTCTGGACTACTATTAGTGAAAGTCCATAAAATATTCTTATTTGACCACTCGGGAGCCTGTAATCCCAGTTGAAAGTGTGTCAGGACTACCATTGGTGAAAGTCCATAAAGTACCACGATTGACCACACACTGATAGATATTAGCAGATTGAATCGCCATGGGTTAGTGTAACATCTGGTGGTCTTAACTACTGTTACAATGTGGGACGCGTGATATATAATATAAATTATGTTTGAACACATATACACTCATGAAATTACTTTGGGGATAATCAGTTAATTCTTCAAAATTTCGATACGAAATTGTACGATGTTCCACTCCGGATAGCCCATATTTGGGCCATAAAGTTTTCATAAGATCTCTGATTTTTATGAACTTTATATCGTTGGAAATCTAAGATCGAGATCTATAACTTTCGCGTTGAATATTTTTCCAAACTCGAACGAGAAGTTGGTCAAAAATACAGATAAAAAATTTAGATGAATAGTACCCGAGGACCAATCTAAATAATTCTCAAATGTTCTCAAAAATTCTTATTTTTCTATCATTAAGTCATTACACAGTTAGTCAATTTAGTCCTGGTATATAATATGGCCCCTATTCATTCATCTCCAAAAAGAGAAAAGAACGAGAAGAAACATAGAGAGGGGGAAGAGAAGAGGATGTAGAAGAATGTGAAGGAGAGCCATTTCCTTATCGAAAATAAGGAGAAGAAAACAAGTGCAGATCAAACTACCAAAAGCTTGAATATAGGAATAACAAGCCAAGAAGTCTTGAATGGTGAAAGATAGTAAGTGAGATAAGGTAATGAAACCTTGACCCAAATTTAAAATGTTGATATTATGATGATTTAATGGTTATGGGATATTGTTAAATTGTAGTTAATGATGTTTATGTGGTTATGGTGTTAAGAAAATATGAATTTTGAGAAATCCCTAAAATAAGAAACTCTAAAGGATAAGCAAATTAAGGTTTTTGGAATTTGATGATGTGATGATAATAGAAGGATGAAATTGGGATAATTTGAATATAGATAGTTGAATTAACATGTATAAAACTGGGGGTGTTGGGTTACTATGGAGTATGCCCTAGCATCGCGACGTGTACTGGAAAAATTACCCCTGATTCGATTTTGGAATGTGAGCATCACGATGCCCAAGTACTAGCATCGCGATGCAGAAAACAAAGGAAACTCATTGTCTAATCTATGTGGGTGGACGTCGACATATGTGGGAGTCGCGACGCCCAACCCTTACGTCGTGACGTGGAGATAAAGGATACTCACTGGTTCATTAGTATGTGTGAGTGTCGCGAAGCCCAAGAGGTAGCGTCGAGACTCGTGAAACATTAATTCCATAGAATCAGTTTTAGCTCATTCCATTTCACCATAGCATGTTAGATGTCACCCTAAGGGTCTCGTATCAGCTCGCACACATATATATCTGATATACGTATGATACGCATTGAAGTGATAGAAAGTGCTCGAATGGATAACTTAGCCTAATTTCAAAAATATCCATCAGCCCATTTTCAGATCAAGTTTACCAATTTAGATCGTTGTAGGAACCCGCAATCTCCTATCTACCGAGTAAAGTAATGACCACCAATTTCAAATGGTGAGTGGACTATTTTCTCAGTTGTATTTACTTAATATATTTTGAATTGAGACTTAATTTTAAAGCACATAGGGCATTAGCCAAACTTTGATTTCAATTATTTTCCGAATGATAATGTTTTAGAAAGGTTGATTTCAAAGTATGATTTTGTGATTTTGGGAGGCATGAGGGGGAACCCACCTCAGATATAACTTGGTACATATATTGGAATTGACGGTTACTGGAATTGACGGATATGAAATGTGCACATGTAGAGCATGACTAGGGGGACGGTGATACGTACCATATATACTAGTTTCAGTGGCTTGGGGGACGACGATACGTATGCCCCAAGACCACCAGATTTCAGGGCTAGGGGACGCCAATACATAACTCTCATAGAACTAGTTAGGCGTATGGGGGATGGTGATACGTAACGCCACCATGCGTCAGGTTGTTTTACATACATTCAGATGCAGACTTTCAAAAAATGGCTTTTCAAAGACAGATTCAGAGATGTTATTTTCAGAAAGAACTAGTTTAATGAGAGATTTCAAGAGAAACAATTTAATGAAAATGAGTTATTTTCATAAATAAAGAAGTTTCCAGAAAAAGAGATTTGAAAAGAGCTTTCACAGACAGGTTCAGTTTTTCCAGAAATATTTTCGATTATAGAAAATGAATATTTTATAAGTATTTCAGTTTTCGTTTGAAACTGTCCACTCACTAGGTCGTTCAAACGATTTAACCCCTCATTCCCAGTATTTTGTTTTGCAGGTTTACCCGAAGAACGAGCTCGAGAGGGATGGATAGTGATGGTAGTCACTAGGGTGTTGAGTCCTCGTCAAAGGGAGAGAGTTCAGTCAGAGTCAAAGTGAAGTCATGTTGTAGTCGATGGTATTGTATCGGTTATTATATAAAATTGAAATATTTATGAATAAGTTGTAAAATGAAGTATTATCGAGTATAAAAATTAGCAGTATTGAGTTGCATTTCAAGTTGTTGAGTCAGGGCAATGGTCCCTATGCATGAGTCAGAAATTTAGGATGAGTTTAGTAATGATGATCATAGTTAGAGGCTCAGGGGGATAGGTCAACCTATTCCCAGCTAGTAACATCTCATGGAGGGGGATGTTAGAGTTAAACCCATAAATCCTATGTGGGCTGTATTGATAGTCATCGAGCCTACATAGTATTTGATGATAAACCCCGTGGGAGTCCTGGTTGATTGGTGAGTATGATCGTCTTTCGGTGTAGTGATTATAATCTTTTGTGAAAAGTGTTAGGGACTACCGTTGGTGACCTTCTATAAAGTGTCATAGTATGTTACTCATGGCCATGTGGGTTTTCGGATTATATTGGGGTGTGATGAGGGAGTTAGTCTCATATTTGCATTGTGACATGTGATTATGTGTGTACTTGAAGTGATGTTAATGGTAGAGTTTTCCAATGATGAGCAACAAGGTTAGATGTCAATATAATTTGCAATGCTGGTACAAAAGAATCTGTCAGTCAGAGACCTTTAAAATAAGTTTATGGTGTTGTCTGAGTTTACACTGGACATTGGAATAAGTGAATCCTATTGAGTGACACTTTTAAAGAGCAAATGGAATCCGTATATCCTTGATCGCATCGAAACTCATCAGTTTGACAAGGTTCCAGACACCCGCTTAGTCGCCTAGCGCGCTGAATCTCTCGAAGCTTCCAGCCAATCATGGGGCCCCAATGGCAGTTGTAGCTCCTTTAGTAGTGACTCGACTGGTAATGAGATACATTTTATATGAATGTTATTAATATGGCCATCATGGCATAAGAAGAGTGTTTTCCATTTTTGTCAAAAGAAATCTCCTTCAACTTAGCAATGACCATTTAGGAGCCCACTAGTTCTATTCGACGACAGGACACCTACGAAAGGATTGATGGATGTATCTTTTATGAGTAAATCATGTTTGGCTGTGGTTAATGAAAGAAAGTTAAAGGCTGATTTGATTGTATTGCCATTAGAAAAATTTGATGTAATCTTTGGCATGGACCGACCATCCAAATATCGAGCCACAATGAATTGCTACAGAAAATGAGCCATTCTTCTGCCAAAGATGGAATCCTTTTTATCTATCAAGCGAGCTTGGATTACTTGAAGTCTAGTCTCATCTTAACTACATACATTGGGGGAAGTAAGAAACTTGATTACTATGGGAGCTTGTTTGGACTTAGAGACGAGGGGAGTTCATGATCACTATCCACCCACGCCTAGGGTTTGTGAGTTTCGAGATATTTTTCACAAGATTTGCAGATATTAACACCCAATAGAGAGATTAAGTTTTGCATTGACTTGGTTTCCGATGTTCAGCCAGTTTTTATTCGGCCTGTCACATGGCCCTGTAGGCATTGCATTTTTACATATAAGTCCCGATAATGAGTCTCGTACGGAGCCACTACCCTTTAGGTTGCGGAAGTCTTGGAAAAACGAATATCGGAAGGGGAAATTCAGAATAAGTATGTCATTGGATTCAATTCACATGTTCACTATTTTCGTTCGTGTTGGCGTTCATGAACACATTCGAATGTCAAGCAGATTGAGGGGCGTTCGTGCAGCGTTCGAATCGGCATTCGAACGGTGTCAATACTTCTGGTTTTGTTGCTAGCCTCACGCCCAAGCCCAATTAGCCCACCAAAACCCACCAAAAAAAATTAAAACATTTAAAACATGTCACAATTAAATAATATCCTTCCTAAATTAAATAAATCACATCCCAATCTATTAATTCACATACCTAAATAAACAAATAAATATATGACCTTCCCAATCAAACAAATCTCCTCCCTAACTTAGGAAGATCTTTCCTTGTGAGACACTAATCAAAAATCCCCCCCCCCCATAATTACTTGATACATTCATATTCAAACCTTAGAAACCCTACCTTTGCCTATAAAAGAAACACAAATCCAACCTTAAACCCCTAGCACATGCATATAAATCAGAGAAAATTTTGCAAAGCATTAGCACCCAAACTCTCATAGCATTCACGCCTAAGACAAGAAGCGACAAACAAATAATTTTCTCTCCTACCCTACTCCACCATCACCAAAAACACTCCCATTTACATCACCAAAACAGTCCCCAATCGCAGCCATCCATTCTCCGAAAATCACCCCTGAAATTGCACTGCAGTGACTGAAAATACACCCCCAAATAGCAGCCCAAACACCCAAAAACAGTCCCTTATTTACCAAAAACCAGTATGCCAATATTGTGACCAGAATACAGCGGAAAACAGCTCAAAATAGTGAAGCGGCGAACGTGAGCAGTGGACCAGTGAACCAGAGGAGTTGTGGAGCATCAACCCTTCTGACGGCCGTGTAACGCACTTTCGAGAGACAACCTAAGAGGATAGACCTGAGGGCACTTCTATTATTCATTTTTATTCATCTCTTGATTGTTTTATTTATTTTCTTCGCATGAGAGTCGTTTGTGGATGCATGTTGTGGCATTTGAATGAATGGGAAAATGTGTCGTCTCTTGTGGTATATAGGATGGAAACCCATACGTAAATTCCGTAGCCGAATCCGAATGGATGGTAGTGCGGTCTGTACTTAGGATCCAACTCCACGTACCACTTGAGCAACGTCACATCTTTCACTTTGCTTTTGTATCTTGTTCGTTTACTATTCGCATTTTATTATTCCGCCATTTAATTTCCGTACGATTAGTTTTGTGTATTGATGATATAATGCGCATAGGCTTAGTATGTTGGTCTAAAGGTTCTCTATTTGAGGGGAGAAAAGTCCAAAAGGCTACCTTTACGACAATACTTCACCGCACCGGACGAAGTATGTTTGGTTGGACGTGAGATATGTTCAATCGAGTATACGAGTCCTACATTGTTGTCTTTATTTTATATGCATTGTAATGTAATGCGTATGGGTTTAGTATGTTTGTCTAAAGGTTCTCAATTTGAAGGGAGAAACGTCCAAAGGGCTACCTTTAACGACAATACTTTGCCGCGCCGGACGAAGTATGTTTGATTGAATATGAGATACGTTTAATCGGATATACGGAAGTCCACATTATTGTCTCATTCATTTTTATGCATTATAGACATATCATAAACACATAGCCATTACATGTCCATGCACAAATAAAAGGGTCAACTAAGTACATAATGCAAAAAGACGCTTAGGGATGCAATTAGGCATTAAAGTGAGCATGATATGACGTGGTGGAAAAGAAGATAGATATAGACACAGACGCACATATGATAAAAATGACTCAATTCAGAGTATTCGCGTTCGTGTAGCGTTCGTAAACGCGTTCGAACGGTAAACAGAAGGTTCACGTCCATATAGCGTTTGATAACGCGTTCGAACGGGACCAGACAGAAAGCATGCGTTCGTGCGGCGTTTCGGAACGCGTTCGAACGGGTTATAGCAATGACCTCCAAAATGCAGTAAACAACATGACACATACATGAACATATGAATATATGAGTTCTCGTACATAACAACAGATTAAGGGGCGCGACAAATCATTGTAGCAAGGTAGCTTTCAAGCATTTTCACAACTCAAAGTGGATGACCCTTAATCTCACTTGATAAGCCCATGCGCAATGCAATATGATGCATGAATTTTCAAAACGACGTTATGAAGCGAATAACTAAATAAAAGAGGCGCGGCAAAGTACTGCCGTAAAGGTGGCCTTTTAGGCTCTCTGTCTCTCAAAGAGAGGACCTTTAGACCAACATACTAAGCCCATACGCAATGTGTTATGATGCATGGTCATGTAAGAAGACGTCATACTAAACAACAAAATAAAGGGGCGCGGCGAAGTACTGTCGTAAAGGTGGCCTTTTGGGGCTCTTTGTCTCTCAAAGAGAGGACCTTTAGACCAACATACTAAGCCCATGCGCGTCACATCACAATACATGAAATAAAGACAATCATATCAAACTTAATATGTCCGATTGAACGTGTCTTGCATTCAACCGAACACACATCAACCGGCGCGGCAAAGCATCGTGGTAAAGGGCTTTAACCCTTCCCCATATGGGATATTTCATTCCACTTACTAAGCCCATGCGCTCGATCGCATCATAACATAAATAAATATCATGCGGAAATTAAAAGACGGAATAATAAAGTGAGAATAATCAAAATAACATAAAGCGAAATATACGCCATGTACTCAAGTGGTACGTGGAGTTGTATCCCAAGTACAGACCGCACTACCGTCCATTCGGAATCGGCTACGGAATTTACATCTGGGTTTCCATCCTATATACCACGAGAGACGACGTATTTTCCGTTTTAATCAATGGCCACAACACACATCACATGCAAACACATTCAATAAATAATTAAAACACAATTAAAAGAATCAATAAAAAAAAACAAGTGTGAAAGGTACATTCAGGTCTAACCTTTTAAGTCGTCTTCGGACTTGCGTTTCGCGGAGATCGGAAGGGGTAAAAGCTCTTTATTCTTCGGTTCACTAGCTTAGCGTCTTAACTTGTTGTTCCACCCTGTTTTCCTCGCTGTTTTGGCTTCACTTTGCTGTTGTTTTCTCGGTGTTTTTTGCTCACTATTTCAGGTGCATTTAGGGATTGTTTTGTGCAGTTTTGGGACTGTTTTTGGTAGTTTTCTGCACTGTTTTAAGGCTTATTCTAGACAGTTTTGCTGGGCAGTTTCTGGGTTAATTCAGGGGTTTATTGCTTGCTCTCGGCTGGTCAGTTTTTAGGGTTGATGCATGGCTTTGAGGGCGGTGTGGCGTGATGAGTATTTGTGGCTTTGTCGGTTATTTGGTCGGTTGAGGCGCTGATGAGGGTACCTTATTGTTTGATGAGGCGTGAGTGTGCCTTAGTGGCTTGCTCGGTGAGCAGGCTGTGAAGTTGCCGAGTGTAAGAGTTAGGTGGCGTGGATTGAAGGTTAGTGAGTGGGGCAGTGAGGCGTGATTGTGGGCTGATGAGTGTGAGCGTTGAGGGCGTTTGTGCTGCTGCAGCGTGGAGATAGTGAGGTGAGGGTAAGGGCGTGTGGCAGGTTTTGTCAATAAGGGTTTAGGTAGCATGTCTTTAGGGTTTTTCTTATTGTTGGCAGGTATTGGCGAGAGGAGGGTTTATTTCAATGTGTTTGATTTGTGAGAGATAGGTTTCTTTTGTTTTAGTTTGGCTTTTTTGCCGTCAAGGTGAAGTGTTGTCTTAGGGTTGATTTAGTGTGTGTTTTATAGTGGGGGAATCAATTAGGGTTTGCATGACTTAATTAGAAGTAAAATCAAGTATATTAGGTGTATTATTTTAGGTAATGGAATTGTGTATTTTAGGTGATAATATCTTTAATTTAGGTGATTGATTTGTTTAATTAGGTGAGTGATTTATTAGATTAGGAATTAAATTATTTTGATTTGTTTTAAAAAATGGAAGTGATTTCTTTAATTTTAATTGGAATTATTAATTTATAATTTAATTTAATTAATTTAATTGGTTTGTGATTTTTATTTAACATTTCCTTTCCTTAGATTTATTTTACTTAGTTTGTGATTTAATTTAAAATTTGTGACAAATATTTTAAATGTTTTAATTATTTTGATTTGTGACATATATTAATTATTTCTTTGGATGTGATTTATGGGCTTGGGCTAAGGTTAAGTTTTAAAATGGAGATCCAACAGCGAACCCGAAGCTAAACACGTGAACTAAATCCGATAAACCGTCAATTCTTGACTCTTCCCTTTCGACGTCCGTTTCCCGTGATTTCCGCGACTTAAAAGATAGTGCCTCCAAATGAGGCTCATCATCGGGTTCACATGCAAAAATACAATGCCTACAGTCGCCCCCACTTTGATGGGACTTGTGCAGTGTGTGACAGTGACAATCCTATCAAAGTCTATGCAATGCATTTTTACTTACCTGGCTCGCCAGCTGTCACCTGGTCCGCCTGTTGTGTTGAGTTGATGTGGGCCTCGACCCTTGGATTCATTCCCAGATTTCTTATTCATTCTTCTGGATTCGTTCCGAACTCTGAGATTATTCTTATGGATTCCTTCAGTATTCTGAGATTCATTCTCTGGATTCCTTCCAAATTCTGAGATTCATTCTCTGGATTCCTTCCACATTCTGAGGTTCATTCTATGGATTCCTTCCAAATTCTGAGATTCATTCTCTGGATTCCTTCCAAATTCTGAGATTCCTTCTCTAGATTCCTTCCACATTCCTGGATTCAATCAAAACTGAGATTCATTTCCGGATTCATTCCAAAACTGAGATTCATTCCCGGATTCGTTCCAAACTCTGATGATATGAGCCTCAGCCCTAGGATTCATTCCATAACTCTGACGACGTGGGCCTCGGACCTAGGATTCATTCCCGGATTCATTCCTGGATTCATTCCATAATTCTGATGATGTGGGCCTCGGCCTTAGGGTTCATCCTCAAAACTGATACTGACGTGGGTCTCAACCCTGTGACTCATCCTCGAGCTGATACTGATGTGGGCCTCGACCCATACTGATACTGATGTGGGCTTCAACCCCGGGACTCATCCCCAAGCTGATACTGATGCGGGACCCAACCCATGCTGACGCTGATACTGATTTGGGCCTCAACCCATGCTGATATTGATGTGGGCCTCGACTCATACTGATACTGATGTGGGCTTCAACCCCGGGACTCATCCCCAAACTGATACTGATGTGGGCCTCGCCCCCAGACTGATATTGTACTGTCGCTGCTTTTGGTTGACTTGCATTTGACGCTTTCTCTTTTTCGTTGTTGAAACCTGTGATTTACAAAACAAAACAAACACCAAAAAGAATGCCAAAATACGTTACGTGTATGCATGCATGGATGAAGTTCCTATTCCGTTGGGTTAGGTTTTCTATCAATGCTCTTGATGACTGCTTAGTTTTCTCTTCCTTAGGCAAAGAACTACTTCATTCTATCTTCGTTGACCAGCTCGATGTATTCATTCCTTTCCAAGTTTGACAATCTCATTGTCCTTATTTCCCAATTTCTGAACGGCTAACTTATCCTTTCTGCTTGCTTTTTCTGAGGATCCCCCGTGTTCTGAGCATCTTAATACCAAGATTGAATGCTTTTGTCACATGCACTCATGTTGCAAGTTGAGAAGTGGAGATTCAGGCAAGTAAGCGAAATGAACTTCTTTATTATTGTTGAGAAAAAGGTCCGAACAAGCAAACAAAATCAATGTCTTTATTAAAAATGCAAGATAAACTTGGAGAAACAGCTGTGCCTTCTTCCTCAGCCTATGGTTCTTCATCATTGTCATCCCTTATCCCAATGAATGAAGCTGAGTGGTTGAGAGTCTGGAGGAAAAGGGTTTCGGGTAGGCCAGAGTTGATCATGTAGTTGGGTAGGGGATTTCTGTGTGCATTGGGTTGTTCTCTTTATGGGTCAGGTATTTTGTGGGTGTCAATGAGGTCTTGGATCTCATGCCTAAGGCGGGGGCAATTGTCAGTTTCGTGACCCTTTTGTTGGTGGAAGTAACAGAATAAGTTTAAGTCAAGGTAGTGGGGTACAGGGCTTGGAAGTGGTTTAGGTTCCAAGGGTTTCATGAGTCATTGCATCTTCAACTTTTCAAACACCTTCGATAGAGGCCTGCCAAGGTTGGAAAATCGCCTATTTCTGATGGCGGCAACCTCGGCAGTAGTGGGCCTTGTCTCAGAATGCCCCCCAAAATTCCTCTTATTCTGGCCATAAGACTTCCGGTTCTCGGCCTCCTCTTCTTCAATGTCCATGACAGTTTCCCTTAGCTGTCGGAAATCCGTAATCATTGAAGTCATCCTCCTCAACTTGCCATAGATCGAGGGTTTGGTGCCCTTAATGATCATTTTAATCTGGTCCTTCTCAGAGGGCCGAGTCTGCATCTTCAGAAGCTGGCTTCTCCAGCGGTCTACATACTCCTTGAAGCTCTCTTCCGACTTCTGCTTAGTGTTCTCCAAATCACGGAGTGACAAGTCAATCTCTAAGTCTGTAACATACTGCTTCAGGAAAGCATCAGCTAGTTCCCTCCAATCTTCTTTAACCTTCTTCTCAAGGCTATGATACCAAACCACAGGTGCCCCCTCGAGTGACATCCCAAACATCTTTTGGACTTGGCGCTGTGATAGGCCCACTGAACTCATGACTGAGACATATTGCTGCAGATGGACTCTCGGGTCTCCATTCCCATTAAACTTGGCCATGTCGGGCATTCTGAACTGAGCAGGCAACTGTTCCTCAAAGGTCATCGCCTCATAGTCTAGTAAGTCTTCATCCTTACCCTTCATATTACGGGTAACAGACTCTATCTGGTCACGGAGTTTCTGCAATTCTGCCTGAGACCCAACTTTTCTCCCAGTGGCATAATCAGCCATATCATCATCAAAAGCGGGGATGTCATCCCCCAATCCATTCGGAGTCTCCTCACGTCTTACATTCTCAGAGTTTCCCCCAGCACGGGGCACAGCCATATTTGTCATGGCAACAGTCAAGGCTTGCAACTGTTTGGTAATCTTGGCCAAACCATTTTCCAACTGATCTATCCGGGATACCTCATTATCGGATGTACTCATGTCTGTTACCGGTCTTTTGGTGAGTCTTCATTCTTCCCTAACCCAACGGGAGTCTATGATGGTTTTTAGAACACAAGGGTTAGCATGATGTATGTATGCATGAGGTCTGTGAGATGCATGTAACATATATAACATACTAAATTAATTTAAAATTTTCACACAAATCAGCTTGTTATCATTTTAGAAGCTTTTGGGCTAATTGTCATAGGAGTGAACTCATCCCAGTTTAAATGGCCCAACGAGTTCATGTCTCATGGCAAGTAGCCCAACTAAATCCAAATGGTAACATTCCAAACACAAGCACAAGGTGGCTCATCAACACTTAGAAGCCTTCGGCCCAATCGTCATAAAATACGTTCTTGTCCCAAGTTTAAATGGCCCAAGAAGCCCATATCTTATGACAAATAGTCCAAATGAATCCAAACGATGATGTTCCCAAACACAAGCATAGAAGAGAGATAATGCAAACATAACATAACAATTTTTACATAATGGTCCATCAACATTTCAGAAGCTTTGGGCCTAATAGTCATACGGTACGAACTTGCCCCAGTTTAAATGGCCCAGCAAGCCCGCATTTCTGACAATAGTCCAACTGCATCCAAATGAGGATGGTCCACAAGCACATACTCAAGGAAATAATTGTTACTTTAACCATACAACCCCGGTCTATGGGTGGGTTCGCGATAGTATAGACAAAGGCTCTCACCGGCGAAGGATGGCCCACAACTAGGTCTCCCCACTCAAGGGTTCGAGCGACCAAGTGAGCGCACCCTTTTTTTATACACTAAGGTACATACCAATGAGCTATGGTGTGTGACGGACTGTCAAATGGATTTCCCGTTGTAGATTCCCCAGAGGGAAGGTGGAGCGAGGCTCACTTAAATACCCAAGCCTCTTAGGCTCTTATCGCTTGGTGTCAGGAATAAACAACGAGTCCTCCAAATTAGTCCATCACAAAAGGCTACGAGTAGATGGCTATCTAGGTGCCTTCACAGCTTTTCCTTCTAGAAAGGTAGTGAGTGAAGGAAGACACCAAACCATTACCTAGCCTCAAAGTGCCTTTGATTAAACCCCCACTTTATCCACTATAGACATGGTCAATTAAAACATAAATCCAAACATTATAAGACAATATTTCGGGGCCAATTCTCTATCCCCAGTGGAGTCGCCAGACTGTGGAGACACAGGAATCTGGGCGACACATGCTGTTCCAGGCTCGCGGCCCGGTCGGGAGTACGGAGTAGCCACTGGGGACTAAACCGGAGAATAATGGAGTCGCCACCCGGTGTGAACCGGGAAAATGAGATTTAAGGCCGCACTCACCCCTCGCAAGGGAAGACCTCAAACCGTTGGGTTCGGAATGGTCCCTTACTCATGTCACTTGTAATGAAAGGATTTATATAATAATTTAAACAATCTGAAGTAACACTTATTTCTAAGGGTATCATACTTCTAAATTCACATTTATAAAATAAAATATGCGCCTAATTATACATGTATTTCACATATAAGATTGCATGCTTAGAAGTACATTAAATCAACAAACAGACAATTTCATTGGCATGTTGTATTCATGGAAACGCAAGCACATACTAACCACACAAGCACACATAAAGGCGAATCAAATGATGGTGAACATGTGATTTCATAGACATATCATAAACAAATAGCCATTACATGTCCATGCACAAATAAAAGGGTCAACTAAGTACATAATGCAAAAAGACGCTTAGGGATGCAATTAGGCATTAAAGTGAGCATGATATGACGTGGTGGAAAAGAAGATTAGATATAGACACAGGCGCACATATGATAAAAATGACTCAATTCAGTGTATTCGCGTTCGTGTAGCGTTCGTAAACGCGTTCGAATGGTAAACAGAAGGTTCGCGTCCGTATAGCGTTTGATAACGCGTTCGAACGGGACAAGACAGAAAGCATGCGTTCGTGCGGCGTTTCGGAACGCGTTCGAACGGGTTATAGCAATGACCTCCAAAATGCAGTAAACAACATGACACATACATGAACATATGAATATATGAGTTCTCGTACATAACAACAGATTAAGGGGCGCGGCAAATCATTGTAGCAAAGGTAGCTTTCAAGCATTTTCACCCCTCAAAGTGGAGGACCCTTAATCTCACTTGGTAAGCCCATGCGCAATGCAATATGATGCATGAAATTTCAAAAAGACGTTATGAAGCGAATAACTAAATAAAAGAGGCGCGGCAAAGTACTGCCGTAAAGGTGGCCTTTTAGGCTCTCTGTCTCTCAAAGAGAGGACCTTTAGACCAACATACTAAGCCCATGCGCAATGTGTTATGATGCATGGTCATGTAAGAAGACGTCATACTAAACAACAAAATAAAGGGGCGCGGCGAAGTACTGCCATAAAGGTGGCCTTTTGGGGCTCTTTGTCTCTCAAAGAGAGGACCTTTAGACCAACATACTAAGCCCATGCGCGTCACATCACATTACATGAAATAAAGACAATCATATCAAACTTAATATGTTCGATTGAACTTGTCTTGCATTCAACCGAACACACATCAACCGGCGCGGCAAAGCATCTTGGTAAAGGGCTTTAACCCTTCCCCATAGGGGATCTTTCATTCCACTTACTAAGCCCATGCGCTCGATCGCATCATAACATAAATAAATATCATGCGGAAATTAAAAGACGGAATAATAAAGTGAGAATAATCAAAATAACATAAAGCAAAATATACGCCATGTACTCAAGTGGTACGTGGAGTTGTATCCCAAGTACAGACTGTACTACCGTCCATTCGGAATCGGCTACGGAATTTACGTCTGGGTTTCCATCCTATATACCACGAGAGACGACGTATTTTCCGTTTTAATCAATGGCCACAACACACATCACATGCAAACCGTATTCAATAAATAATTAAAACACAATTAAAAGAATCAATAAAAAAAAAAAAACAAGTGTGAAAGGTACCCTCAGGTCTAACCTTTTAAGTCGTCTTCGGACTTGCGTTTCGCGGAGATCGGAAGGGGTAAAAGCTCCTTATTCTTCCGGTTCACTAGCTTAGTGTCTTAACTTGTTGTTCCACTGTTTTCCTCGCTGTTTTGGCTTCACTTTGCTGCTGTTTTCTCAGTGTTTTCTGCTCACTGTTTCAGTTGCATTTAGGGACTGTTTTGTGCAGTTTTGGGACTGTTTTTGGTAGTTTTCTGCACTGTTTTAAGGCTTATTCTGGACAGTTTTGCTGGGCAGTTTCTAGGTTAATTCAGGGGTTTATTGCTTGCTCTCGGCTGGTCAGTTTGTAGGGTTGATGCGTGGCTTTGAGGGCTGTGTGGCGTGATGAGTATTTGTGGCTTTGTGGGTTATTTGGTCGGTTGAGGCGCTGATGAGGGTACCTTATTGTTTGATGAGGCGTGAGTGTGCCTTAGTGGCTTGCTCGGTGAGCAGGCTGTGAAGTTGCCGAGTGTAAGAGTTAGGTGGCGTGGATTGAAGGTTAGTGAGGCTTGATTGTGGGCTGATGAGTGTGAGCGTTGAGGGCGTTTGTGCTGCTGCAGCGTGGAGATAGTGAGGTGAGGGTAAGGGCGTGTGGCAGGTTTTGTCAATAAAGGGTTTAGGTAGCAGGTCTTTAGGGTTTTGCTTATTGTTGGCAGGTATTGACGAGATGAGGGTTTATTTCAATGTGTTTGATTTGTGAGAGATAGGTTTCTTTTTGTTTTAGTTGGCTTTTTTGCCGTCAAGGTGAAGTGTTGTCTTAGGGTTGATTTAGTGTGTGTTTTATAGTGGGGGGAATCAATTAGGGTTTGCATGGCTTAATTAAGAAGTAAAATCAAGTATATTAGGTGTATTATTTTAGGTAATGGAATTGTGTATTTTAGGTGATAATATCTTTAATTTAGGTGATTGATTTGTTTAATTAGGTGAGTGATTTATTAGATTAGGAATTAAATTATTTTGATTTGTTTTAAAAATGGAAGTGAATTATTTAATTTTAATTGGAATTAATTTAATTTATGAATTTAATTTAATTAATTTAATTGGTTTGTGATTTTTAGATTTAACATTTAATTTAATTAAGATTTTATTTTAATTAGTTTGTGAATTTAATTTAAAATTTGTGACATATATTTTAAATGTTTTAATTATTTTGATTTGTGACATATATTAATTATTTCTTTGGATGTGATTTAATGGGCTTGGGCTAAGGTTAAGTTTTAAAACGGAGATCCAACAGCGAACCCGAAGCTAAACACGTGAACTAAATCCGACAAAACCGTCAATTCTTGACTCTTCCCTTCCGACGTCCGTTTCCCGCGATTTCCACGACTTAAAAGATAGTGCCTCCAAATGAGGCTCATCATCGGGTTTCACATGCAAAAATACAATGCCTACAGTCACCTTATCATCTTATCCAGAATCTGCAAACCGACGAACCAGAGCGTGCCACGTCGACAGAAGCTGGCGTCGCGACGCCAAGACCTTTAGCGTCGCGACGCCCAGAGCCTACCAGGGCCTATAAATTCAGCTCGAAATTTCAGTTTTAGATGCACCACTCTCTCTCTTCTCTTTGATGTAAAGAGAGAGTTTCTCTCTCTATTTTCTTTTATTTTTTAGTTTTTTTTTAGTTTTTAGTTTTGTAAATAATTTTAATTACGTTTTGTAAATATAGTAATTTACTTTTTTTTTTTACTTCTTATATTTTTTACTATTCACCATGAGGAGGTAACTTCCCCAGCTAGGGTGAAAAGTAATTATTTTACTGTTACTATTTAGATTAATCTCCCTTAAAAATAATATATTCACTATTTAAAATATTGACTTAAAAAGGATACCGCCAAATTGGTCGGTTGGTAATTCAATTTTAATCTGGTTTAAACCTGACTAATAAAGGATACCGCCAGATTGGTCAGGTTGGTAATTAAATTTTGGTTCCGCCTTTATGGCTGGTTGGACTTAATTTGACTTAATCAGGTTACCGCCTATATGGCTGGTTGGTAAAATAATCACAAGTTAATATATTATTTTATGGGAGATATCTAAATTAGTAGTAGTAAAAGTAATTCCTTTTACCTTAGCATTTTATTTTATTATCTTTTACTTTTCAGCATTTTTACTTTATGTCTTTTACTTTTAAGTTTTTACTAGCCCTAGTTATGTGTTAGTTATCTGGGGTTGTGATGATTTTTAATATCACCGGTTTATAAGGGGTTATTTTATAGTTTGAGTAATTTAAATATTTATTTATTGAGTCTTAATCTTAATGCTTTTTCATTAACTGGCCATTAATAAAATTGATCTGGTAAATCTAAAATGAATTAGGCATAGGGATTTTAGGTTTCAGCCTTAGACTTAATAACCCACGATCTTCCTTGAGGATAGATAACCCTTTAATAGATTTCCTTACAGGATAAGAATATACATGTCGGCGGGGGTAGCCATAATTGGAACTTAAACTTAATGAATCCAGATAATTTGGTTGATATAGACATATGGTTCAATTGGGTTAAACTGGGTATTTATGTCTGACCATCGACAGAGGCTTACACATAATTTAGTGTTCCAGGTTAATAAATCAATATATTACCCAACTTTAAGATAACCGCTTCATCTTTTAGATATTAGAATGATTCACAACCCTAGATCTTTGTGTCTTTTGTTATTTTCCTTACTATTTTCTTTTATCTATTTATTTATTTATTTATTTTGAAAAATCACATTCAACAAATCAAACAATCATTCTCTTCTCCATTTAATTAGATATTTGTAAATAAATAGATTCAACAATTAATAACAACAGTAGGAATTAAGTCCTCGTGGGATCGATATTTTTATACTACTTGAACGATACGTGCGCTTGCGTTATACGTGTGTGTTTACGCCGATATAAAAAAGGGTGCGCTCACTTGGTTGCTCGAACCCTTGAGTGGGGAGACCTAGTTGTGGGCAACCCTTCGCCGGCGAGAGTCTTTGTCTATACTTCCGCAAACCCACATGTAGACCGGAGTTGTATGGCCTATAACAACTATTTCCTTGTGCTTGTAGACCATCCTCATTTGGATGTAGTTGGACTTCTTGTCAGAAATGTGAGCTTGTTGAGCCATTTAAACTGGGACGAGTTCATATCCTATGACAATTGAGCCAAAAGTTTCTGAAATAGCGATGGGCCACTCTGTAGAAATTATTACTTTATGCTTGAATTATCTCTTTATGCTTGTATTTGGGGACCATCCTCATTTGGATGCAGTTGTACTTCTTGTCAGAAATGCGAACTTGTTGGGCCATTTAAACTGGGACGAGTTCGTATCCTATGACAATTGGGCCAAAAGTTTCTAAAATACCGATGGGCCATCCTGTGTTTGGGCCCCTTATCATTTGAAGTTATTTAACCATGTTGTCACAAAGGTGTAAACATGTTGGGCCTTTTCAACTGGGACAAGTTTGCACCTTGCAATAATATGATTGAAGCTTTAAAATGACAATGGGCCAAATTATATGTTCCACATATCGCATGTATCTCATGCATCCCATGCATACACACATCATGTTAACTCTCTTGTGTCTTAAGAGCCATCATAGATATTCTTTGGGTTAGGGAAAATGGAAGACTTGTTAAAAGGCCAATAAAAAACATGAGCGAATCAGAGAATGAAACATCCCGTATAGATCAGTTGGAAACCAATCTCACTAAGGTTACTGAACAGTTGCAAGCCTTGACTGCTGCTATGGCCAATATGGTTGTGCCCCGTGCTGGGGGAAACTCTGAGAATGAGAGGTGTGAAGACCCTCCGACTAGATTGAATGATGATATTCCTGATTTTGATGATGATATGGCTGAATATGTTGTGGGGAAAGTGGCAGGGTCTCAAGCTGAACTGCAGAAACTACGGGATCAGGTAGAATCGGTTACCCGTAAAATGAAGGGTAAACATGAAGACTTGCTAGATTATGAGGCAATGAATTTTGAAGAACAGCTGCCGGCTCAGTTCAAAATGCCTGATATGGCCAAGTTCAATGGGAATGGGGACCCGAGGGTCCATCTCCGACAATATGTGTCAGTTATGAGTTCAGTGGGCCTGACACAACGCCAAGTTCATAAAATGTTAGGGATGTCGCTTGAAGGGGCACCAGTAGTGTGGTATCATAGCCTCAAGAGGAAAGTCAAAGAAGATTGGAGGGAATTGGCAGATGCATTTCTGAAACAGTATGTTACAAACTTGGAGATTGATTTGTCACTCCGCGACTTGGAGAATACCAAGCAGAAACCGGAGGAACGTTTCAAGGAGTATGTAGACCGCTGGAGAAGCCAGCTTCTAAAGATGCAAACTCGGCCCTCAGAGAAGGACTAAATCAAAATGATCATCAAGGGCACCAAACCCTCAATTTATGGCAAGTTAAGAAGGATGACCTCCATGATTGCAAATTTCCGACAGCTAAGGGAGACTGTCATGGACATCGAAGAAAAAGAAGCAGAGAATAGAAATTTCTATAGCCATAATAGAAGGACTTTTGGGGGACATTATGAGACCAAGCCCACTACTGCCAAAGTTGCTGCCATCAGGAACCGTTATTTCTCTAACCTGGGGAAGCCTTTATCTAAGGTGCTTGAGAAGCTGAAGGCGCAAGAACTCCTAAAACTCTTAGAGCCTAAACCACTTCCAGATCCTATACCACCCAACCTTGACCTAAGCCTGTATTGCCACTTCCATCAGAGGAGAGGCCACGAAACTGACAGCTTCACCCGTCTTAGGCATGAAATCCAAAACCTCATTGATGCCTATAAAATACCTGATCCTGAGAAAGAACAACCCAACACACACCGGAACCCCCTACCGAACTATCACTCTGTCCCACCGCCTACCTACATGATCAACTCCGGCCTGCCCGAAAACTTTGTCCTCCAAACTCTCAACCACCCAGTTTCTTTCATGGGGATAGGGAACAACAGCAGTAGAGAACCATAGGCTGAGGAAGAAGGCAATGCTGCGAATGATGAAGCTGTTCCTCCTAGTTTATTTGATCTTGCATTTTCAAAGACATTGAGTTTATCTACTTGTTCGAACCATTTCTTAATGATAATAAAGACGTTCATTTCGCTTACTTGCCTGAGTCTCTTCTTTTTAACCTGTAACATGATTATATTTGGCAAAAGCATTCAACCCTGTAACTATGATACTCAGCGATGTTTAGAACACGGGGAATTCCTGAAAAAAAAACAAGCAGAAAGACAGGATAGCCATTCAGAAATTGGGAAATAGGGCAGTGAGACTGTCAAATTTTGAAGGGAATGAGTTCACCGAGCCGATCAACGTAGACAGATTGAAGCAGTAATTTGCCTGAAGAAGAGAAAACCGAGCAGTCACCAAGAGAAGACCTAACCCAACGGGATAGGAAACTCATTCATACATGCATATACGTAACATATTTGCATTCTTTTTGTGTTTGTTCTGTTTTGTAATAACAGGTTTTAAAGAAGAAAAAGAGAAAGCGGCAAAAGCAAGCCAACTAGAAGCAGCAACAGTACAGTGTCATCAGTTTCAGGAAGGAATCAGTATCAGTTTGGGGATGAGGCCCATGTCAGCATCAGTTGGGGGATGAGTCACTGGGCCGAGGCCCACATCCGCATCAGTTTAGGGGCGAGGCCCACATCAGTATCAGTTTAGGGCGAGGCCCATATCAGTATCAGTTTGGACCGAGGCCCATAACAATATCAGTTTGGGGCAAAGCCCCACATCAGTATCAGTTTAGGGCGAGGCCCACATCGGTATCAGTTTGGGGGGCGAGGCCCACATCATTATCAGCTTGAGGGCGAGGCCCACATAAGCATCAGCTTAGGGGCAAGGCCAACATCCGTATCAGCTTAGGGGCGAGGCCCACATCAGCATCAGTTTAGGGCAAGGCCCACATCAGTATCAGCTTGGGGGCGAGGCCCACATCAGCATCAGTTTAGGGGCGAGGCCCACATCCGCATCAGTTTGGGGGGCGAGGCCCATCTCAGTATCAGCTTGGGGGTGAGCCCACATCAGTATCAGTTTAGGGCAAGGCCCACATCTGTATCAGTTTGGATCGAGGCCCACATCAGTATCAGTTTTGGGGATGAGTCCCGGGAGCGAGGCCCACATCAGTATCAGCATCAGTTTTGGGGATGAGTTCCTGAGGCGAGGCCCACATCAGCATTGTCAGTACCATATTTGGGGGCGAGGCCCATATCAGTATCAGTTTTGGGGATGAGTCACAGGGTCGAGGCCCACACATCAGTAGTAGTTTTGGGATGCGTCCCAAAGTCGAGGCCCACACATATCATCAGCAATTTTGAGGATGAGTCATAGGTTCGAGGCCCACATCAGCATCATGCATACATGCATACATATCACATACATGTAATTTTTATTTTGTATTCGCAGGATTGTAGCGGTAAAGACCATCTCATTAAGTAACGGTTCAAAAATGAGCCACATTCTCGCACAACACGGTTCGGAAATGGACCGCTACCACAACAGATGCCAAAAATGGCACTCCAAAATGGAGCACACACCACAGATACCGGAAATGGCGCTCCAAAATGGAGCACACACAACAAATGCCAGAAATGGCGCTCCAAAATGGAGCACACATGACAGATACCGGAAATGGCACTCCAAAATGGAGCACACACCACAAATGCCGGAAATGGCGCTCCAAAATGGAGCACAGACAACAAATGCCGAAAATGACACTCAAAAAATAAAGCACAGTTCAAAAATGGACCACCAGATTAACTCACTTCGAAGCAACAGGCAAGTCAGGTGGCAGCTGGCGAGCCAGGTAAGTAAAAATTCATTGCATAAATTTGATAGGATTGTCATTGTCAGACACTACACAAGTCCCATCAAAGTGGGGGCGACTGTAGGCACTGTATTTTTGCATATAAGTCCCGATGATGAGTCTCGTACGGAGGCACTACTCTTTAGGTTGCGGAAGTCGCGGAAAACGAATGTCGGAAGGGGAAATTTAGAATAAGTATGTCATTGGATTCAATTCACATGTTCACTGTTTTCGTTCGTGCTGCGTTCGTGAACACATTTGAACGTCAAGTAGATTGCGGGCGTTCGTGCAGCGTTCGAATCGGCGTTCGAACGGTGTCGGTACTTCTGGTTTTGTTGCTAGCCTCACGCCCAAGCCCAATTAGCCCACCAAAACCCACCCGAAAATGATTAAAACATTTAAAACATGTCATAAATTAAAATAATATCCTTCCTAAATTAAATAAATCACATCCCAATCTAATTAATTCACATACCTAAATAAACAAATTAAATATATGACCTTCCCAATCAAACCAAATCTCCTCCCTAACTTAGGAAGATCTTTCCTTGTAAGACACTGATCAAAATATCCCCCCCCCCCATAATTACTTGATACATTCATATTCAAACCTTAGAAACCCTAACCTTTGCCTATAAAAGAAACACAAATCCAACCTTAAACCCCATAGCACATGCATATAAATCACAGAAAATTTTATAAAGCATTAGCACCCAAAACTCTCATAGCATTCACGCCTAAGACAAGAAGCGACAAACAAATAATTTTCTCTCCTACCCTACTCCACCATCACCAAAAACACTCCCATTTACATCACCAAAACAGTCCCCAAATCGCAGCCATCCATTCTCCGAAAATCACCCCTGAAATTGCACTGCAGTGACTGAAACTACACCCCCAAATAGCAGCCCAAACACCCAAAAACAATCCCTTATTTACCAAAAACCAGTAAGCCAATATTGTGACCAGAATACAGCGGAAACATCAGCTCAAAATAGTGAAGCAGCGAACGTGTGCAGTGGACCAGTGAACCAGAGGAGTTGTGGAGCATCAACCCTTCTGACGGCCGTGTAACGAACTTTCGAGAGACAATCTAAGAGGATAGACCTGAGGGCACTTCTATTATTCATTTTTATTCATCTCTTGATTGTTTTATTTATTTTCTTCGCATGAGAGTCGTTTGTGGATGCATGTTGTGGCATTTGAATGAATGGGAAAATGTGTCGTCTCTTGTGGTATATAGAATGGAAACCCAGACGTAAATTCCGTAGCCGAATCCGAATGGATGGTAGTGCGGTCTGTACTTAGGATACAACTCCACGTACCACTTGAGCAAACGTCACATCTTTCACTTTGCTTTTGTATCTTGTTCGTTTACTATTCACATTTTATTATTCCGCCATTTAATTTCCGTACGATTATTTTTTGTGTATTGATGATATAATGCGCATAGGCTTAGTATGTTGGTCTAAAGGTTCTCTATTTGAGGGGAGAAAAGTCCAAAAGGCTACCTTTACGACAATACTTCACCGCACCGGACGAAGTATGTTTGGTTGGACGTGAGATATGTTCAATCGAGTATACGAAGTCCTACATTGTTGTCTTTATTTTATATGCATTGTAATGTAATGCGTATGGGCTTAGTATGTTTGTCTAAAGGTTCTCAATTTGAAGGGAGAAACGTCCAAAGGGCTACCTTTACGACAATACTTTGCCGCGCCGGACGAAGTATGTTTGATTGAATATGAGATACGTTTAATCGGATATACGGAAGTCCACATTATTGTCTCATTCATTTTTATGCATTATGATGCAATGCGTTGGGCTAACTATAGTGGATTAAAGGACCTCTATTCGAGGGAAAATGCCTAAAATGCTACCTTTATCAAGATGTTTTGCTGCGCCTTTTGTTATGTCATTTACCTTTTGTATATCATTACTCTATTTACGCATGTATTGCATTCCAGTGCGCATGGGCTAACTATGGTGGATTCAAGGTCCTCCATTCGAGGGAAAATGCCTAAAGGCTACATTTACCACGATGTTTTGCCGCGCCAGATGAGGTACACCCGATTGAACGGGAATGAGTTCAATTGGGCACACGTGGTCCTACATTATGTATCTGTGTATGTGTTTGCGTCATCTATCTTGCATCAGGTTCTGTCCCGTTCGAACGTATTCTCGAACGCTACACGAACGCGAGCCTTCTGTTTCCCGTTCGAACGTGTTTACGAACGCTACTCGAATGCACATGCATTTTGTTTCATCATGTCTTGTCCCGTTCGAACGTGTTATCAAACGCTACACGAACGCAAACCTTCTGTTTCCCATTCGAACACGTTTACGAATGCTACTCGAATGCATATGCATTTTGTTTCATCAGGTCTTGTCCCGTTCGAATGCGTTATCAAATGCTACATGAACGTGAACCTTCTGTTTCCCGTTCGAACGCGTTTACGAACACTACTCGAACACATATGCATTTTGTTTCATCAGGTATTGTCCTGTTCGAACGCGTTCTTAAACGCTATACGAACGCGAACCTTCTGTTTACCATTCGAACGCGTTTTCAAACGCTACACGAACGCACATACACTTAACTGAGTCTTTTTCATCACATTTCATGCATGATTGCTTCTTGGGTGATTTCTCTTACATTGTGTAATTAACCATGCCATTCCATTATTGACACTTCTGCTGTTATCATCCATTTGTATTTCCGCATTCATCTATTTGATGTGTTCGCAATATTGTGTTCAAGCATGATTAGGTCGTTAGGATGTAACTTGTTTCTCAAGCATGATTTAGCCATTAGTATGTCATTCCTCTATGCATGATCTTGTTATCTCCTTTCGCAATAGGTGTTTCTTTATGCTTATGTTTAGGTTGTTATTTATTTTTCGTGTTTGATGATTCAACATGTTCATGAAATTATTGTGTGATATAGCATGTTTGCCGTTATGATGATTACTTTCATGCATGTGAACTTAGAAGTAGAATATTCTTGGAAATATGTTGCTCAAGCTTGGTTAGATTATTGCACAAATCATATCATTACAAGTGGCATAAGTAAGGGACCATTCTGAACCCAACGGTTTGAGGTCTTCCCTTGTGAGGGGTGAGTGCGGCCTTAAATCATTTTCCCGGTTCACACCGGGTGGCGACTCCATATTATTTCTCCAGTTTAGTTCCCCCGTGGGCTAATCCATACTCCTGACCGAGCAGCGAGCCTGGAATAGCGTCATCCAACATCTGTGTCCTACAGACCCCTACCGAGATAATAGAACTAAAGAACTAGTTATGTGATTTATTGAGTAAGTCATTCATCCAAAGTAGCACGTCATCGTGAGGATCTCTTTTGTTGTTTTCCAAGAAAGCTGGAACACATAATTTTATTTGGATTTTAGGGAGTTAGATTATTTGATCATTAAGAACAAATATATGCAACCGATGATAGACAAATTGTGTAACCAATTTAATAGGTATAGTTTTTTTCTCCAAAATCGATTTAAGAATCCAGTTATCACCAATTGAAGATTCGAGAATGAGACATACCAAAGATCATATTCAGAACTCGATACAGCCACTTTGAGTTTTTAGTTATGTATTTTGGCTTAACAAACATCGCCACCTTCATGGGCCTCCTGAATCGAATCTTCCGATCCAATCTTGGTGGATTTGTGATAGTCTTCTTCGATAACATTTTGATCTACTCCTAAATTCAGAAATTATGCTAGGTTCATTTGGGACGACAGTTCTGAAATAGCTTTCGTGGAACAAAAATATAGATTGACGACTGCACCAGATCTTATTGTACCTGATAGTGGCGAAAACTATGCAGTCTATAACGATGCTCTGGGTGGAAACCCTCGCGGTGTGCTATCTACCATGGATTTAGAGGACTGAAAGAGGTCAGTTACAGAAGGAGATTATAGCAAGGAATATTTAAGGATGAATTTAGAAAAGAGAGCAATTCGAAGGTTTCCAATGATCCTAATTTACGGAAGATGATATTCACCAGGGCTCACAAGTCTCGGTTCGCTGTACATCCGGGGAAGTACTAAGATATATCAAGACCTAGAAAGGTAGGACTGGTGGGAGAAGATGACAAAAGTTGTGGCTATCTTTGCGGTTAAATGTATGATATGTTAGCAAGTCAATGCAGAATGTCGGAGGCTTGCTGGGTTATTTCAATCATTGTCGATTCCAAAATGGAAGAGAGATAATATCACTATGGACTTTGTGACAGAGCTACCTAAAACATTTAGGAACAATAAGTTTTGGTGATAATGGATCGACTAATGAAGACAACTCATTTTATATCGTTAGAGATTGAGTGTTCCATAACTAGGCATAGTCAACTCTATATAAGAACATAATTAGCATGCATAGTGTATCTTCTAGTATAGTATCTGATATAGGCACATAACTTACCTCGAAGTTTTAGATAACCTGACAGAAAGCCTTGGGAACATAAACTTAACTTAAGTACGACATATTATTCCGAGGCCGATGGTCAGTTTAGGAGGACCCCCTAGAGGACATGCTCCGTATTTGTATACTAGACTTTGAAGGGAACTGAAATACCCATCTCTCTTTAGATGAGTTTTCTTATAACAACAACTACCAAGCCAACTTGGGCATGGCCTCTTATGAGGAATTGTGTGGTAGTCCAAGTTGATTGCCCTTATGTTGGGTGGAGCCAGAGAAGCATATTACCCTTGGATTTGATTTGATTCGAAAGACGATTGAGAAGATCAGAGGCATCCAACAGAGACTTAAAGAAGTTTTGATTCGTCAAAATAGTTATGCAAATACCTCGATGAGAGAGATGAAATTTGATAAAGGGGATTACACATTCCTAAAGGCGACACCAAAGCATGATCTAACGATATTTGGAGATAGGAGCAAGTTGACATATTAGCCTTTTCGAGATTATTGAAATGGTGGGACAAATTCTTACCATTTGAAACTATCGACGAAGCTGGGATATGTACACAATACTTTCCATGTTTCGATGTTTCAAAAATATAGATCAAACTTGTCTCATATAGTACAATAGACAAAAGTGCTAGTACAAGATGATGTGTCATATGAAGAATAAACTGATACAGTTATTAGAGAGAGGGTTCAAAGTTTTACGCAATAGAGAAATATCATTTGTCAAAGTGTTCTTGAAACACCATAAGGAAGATGAAGCTACTTGGGAGCTTGAGACCGAAGTGTTTGAGAAGTATCCCCATTTATTTGATTTATAGCCTAATGATGTCCTAATTTTGGGGCGAAATTTCTTTCATAGGGGATTGATGTAAAACGTCATACTTTTGTAAGGGTTTTTTTAATAAAAATATAAAATTTAGGGTCAAAATGTCAAATTTTGACTTGGTCAAAAAGGGACCTATATGTAAAATTTTGAAACTTTAGGGATTAAAATGATCAAATTTGAGAGTTTCATAAGTAAATTTTACTTTAGTTAAACTTCAACGGGTTAAATGGTCTTTTTAAAGGACTGACATGTGGCACCAATCGACGTGCAATATGTGGCCTAATCAGCGGGTGACACGTGTCTTATTTATATTTATATATGTGGCACTTTCTGTTGGAGCAACTGCAGCAGAAGCGTGTCGGCGGGAAAAATTGACTTTTAAAATATTTTTAATTCGGATAATTTGTCTGGTATTATATACGTCTAATTCATTTGTTTTTACTCTAATTACTCATTAATATCAAATATTAGAAGTGACTACGTGTAGAGCTCAAGATAAAATTTTCAGAAACACTTTCTGCGATTACAGGTTAATCGATTTATCGGTTCACCGAATCTGGCTATCGGAATAACCGAAAAAAAAAAATCAATCATGAAACCTGGTCAGTCCATTGCTACAATAATACAAGTACTGTAGTAGTGGCCAAATACAGTAATTTTAGTAAATTATCATTTTGCCTGTAGTGTAGATTTTTATCGAAAATTCACAAAATACTTCTAGACTAATTCCAAAATTTTTAAGAATTTTTCTACACATCATAGGCACTGCTACAATAGTTTGAGTACTATAGCAGTGTCCAAATAGTTGTAATTTCAGTAAATTATGATTTTGCCCCTAATGCGATTTTTCAGAAAATTTCCAAAACGCTTCTGGAATAATTTTGAAAGTTTCAGAAAATTTTCTTACGCATTATTGCACATCCAATTTCATCCATAAAATCTAAATTTCACAAATTTCACTTTTTGAATTAATTGTATGACTAAGTACATTAACACCCAATTAATTCAAAATTCATGCAATTAATAAATTCAAAATACACAAAGAAGAGTCACCAACACAAAGTCATTTTAGAACAATTATATGTCACCATTGAGTGACAAGTAACTCTAAAATGGTAATTTGATGTCTTACATTCTAATTAGACCTAATTACACTAATTAGTATATCCTATTAGGGTTATAACATCGGTGGATACAAAAAATAGAAGAACCACAAACATAATTTATTGGAAACATAAATAAACAATTTCAGTCAAATAAAGATGGAAATTACCTTAATTTCTCCAAGTCTAACTTTGGTTGCTTCCAATTGTTCTTATACATTCTCTAATTTTGGTGAATTGGTTAAACCCTAATAAAGCCCTAATTTTGTTCTCTCTTCCATGAACATTTCATGAAGAAAAAATTCAAAACCATTCAATTTAGCAAATGGCCGAAAATTAAGCTTAAATATTAGGAAGGGTATTTTGATCATTTTGAAAATATTTAATACTTGGCCAAAATTAAGTCAAATTTTGTCAAACATGTGTGGTTAATATTTGGCCAAGAATCAAGCTTATTTTATAAGCTTGGAATATTCCAAGAATATTCTTAATTAAATTTTAATTAATTACATAATTATTCAATGAAATGTGTCAAAATTCAATTGGACCTCTGTGTATTTAATCAAATTATGTTTCATATATAATACACATTAGATATAAAAATATCTTGGCATGTGTGACATTATGAATAATCCATATTATCCGTAATTAATTGCCTTAACGCTCTACAACTATACTTTATTAGTGGGACTCTATAGTTTCAGGTATATTTGTCACATAACACATTATGTGTCCATAATTTGCCTACTCGCAAATTATAACGACCACAGAAAATTGCGCTAAACCTTACAAGTCAAGTTATAAGCATATCACATAGTCCATCTGTCATGGGTATCCGAACTATACCTGAGACATAGATGAGAACTTCAAATCTCCTAGTGTATAATTCAAATATGTGTCGCGATATATTTATGATCTCTCAATTTGTTAAGGAGGATTTGGAACCCTAGGGTCGGGCCGGATCGGAGCCCCACACAACGAAAGTGTGTCTTACTCATGGATATCTAGCATGAGTGTATTTTAAAATATTTTATGTAAAACTACATTCTATTTCATGTCTAACACCGGAACGGAGAAAATGAAGTTTCAGTGTTCATCATCCTTGCACGTCGTGACGCGGAGGCTTGGGCGTCGAGACGCCCCAAACTACGAGAGGAACCACGATTGATAAACATCTCAGCATCGCGACATGGTAGGGTAAGAGTCACGATGCTCCTAGGTCTGATGCTCGGTGTCGTGACGCTGGGGAAAGTCAGAGTCGCGACGCTGCCTTGTGTAAAATATTGACAGAGAGCATTTTCACATTTAAAATAATTATAAACACTTCCCATTTTCTCCTAATACTTCAATACACCTCAAATCTAATTTTAGCATTAAAGCCATCACCAACACATGTTATACAACTAACATACATGTATTCTAAATACATATATGTATTTGTTTGAATCAAAACACAAACCAAAATAAAATCTCACAATGAAATGACTTATGAATAATTCTAGGTCACTCAAAAGGTGGTCAAGTGATTCTAGAATGGTAACCTTAACTCTAAGCTTTAATCTAGAGTTTCAAACTCTTATTAATTATTTCATGTCTAACATGAACATCTTTGACCAATTAAAAGCATATTATGTTCATATTTACAAAGCATCCTAACACAATTCATTAGTCTAATTTCAACATTAAGCTATGTTATTATACATCCAATACATAATTCATCATTATATGTCTCACTAATGAAAACTCACTAATGCAGAACATAGCTTAAGAGAATATCAAACTTACCTAGCAAGCTTGATACAAAGATCCAATCTCCTTCCCCTTTGTTGAAATGGTTGGAGAACTTCCAAAGTTTAGCAAGCTTGACTCCAAGTTCCAATCTTGATTCCAATGCTAGCAAGTTTCACTCCAAGATCCAATGTTGATTTCTCCTTGTTCAAATATTGTAGAGATCTTCCAAAACTTCTCTAAAACTTTCTAAACTTAGGCTAATTTTTCTAACTCTTGCTTGTTTTAGCTTTCTTAAGCTTAATTAAAACTTTTGTTCAAGCTTGCTATTTGCAGCAAAACATAGATAAATTTTTTTTTTTTGGGATTAATTTAATTTATCCAAATATGTATAATTAGGTGTGACTAATCACCTTTATCTACCACTTTGATTTAATCCAATTAAATCAAGACAAAGTTTAATTAATGGATTAGTTATATGTCTATCACATTAATCCAATTAAATCGATCCAAATACACTTATAATTACATATTTGTAATTACCAAAATATCCTCAAATGGTAGAGATATTTATGAAATTATGACAAAGCTCTTGTGTTATTTTGGATTAATCTAATTAATCTAATTATGTCAAAGTAAATAATCAATGTTATCCAATAACACTTAATAATCTTAGTTGTTAATTATAATATCGAATATTTTTTATTATAAAAAATTATCGGCTACCCAAGTGCTCAACGAGTACACTTCATATTGTGGGACTCTCTAAGTCATACATATTCTTCATATAAGCCTAGATAATATGTACGCAATTCGTCCACCTCCGAAATCGCGTAGAATACAAATGACCTTTCTGAACTATACAAGTCGAGGTCATCACATATGTTTGACAAGCTCTCCGTCGTAGGCTATCCAAATTGTACTTAGGAAATATAGAATACACCGACCAGTATCCAAGGCGCACATCTCATGTCAACATAACCACGATTCTTTATAACTAATGCGATCCACCCTAAGTGATCGACTTTGGCCAAAGTCTTTAAAAGTCGTGACTTGCTCACATGGATACCTAAACTCTTTATGGTACACATACGGCCAACGGTTTCTATCTTAATATGCACTTGATTAACGAGTGCATCGGTCCACATCCAACAAACAACTAGAGGCCAGACCATGAAAGGTTTATGACATACATGGCATCAAATTATGGAGGATCTCACACAAAATCAATGATATCATATAGTCAAAAGATTACATATGCTACTCGACTCGAGGAGATTCCTATTAACGGTGGTGTATACTTTCAACTATTAGGAATCACCTGTGAGTCATTTAGTATTCGCTTCAACGAATACCTTCAACGAATACCTACATGTCTATACGAGCTTCCAAAGCTCTCATGGTACATCGATTTAAACCATTAGAACTCTAATTCCAATATACGACATGTGCTAGTCTTCTAGGTTATAGGAATTCAACCGTATTCCAAAACCAATAATTAGGAATATTTACTTTAAGAATAGTTTATAATAGTAATATTTATCCAAATGTCGGACCACCTAGTATCCAGTATTACTACAAGACTATTCTAAGGTCGATGTCATTCTTTGCATATTTATAAATCAATCTAATATGCATAATGACATTACCATTAATAAGTTTTGAATTGAAAATGTAGTTATTTTATTAATAAATAATAATGTACAATAAATTATTCGGATTGGCGCTCCAAGCACCAACTCCAACAAACTCCCACTTACTTAGTGCCAATCTGGAAGATACCATAGTCTCATTTCTTCCACATGTGTATCGAATAACTTGTCTTTACGTTCAATAATCTCTCTAATCATGCAATATTTTCTTTCCACGTATTTAGACTTGGAATGCGCCATCGGCTCCTTAACCTGCGCAATGGCTCCGCTATTATCACAGTATAATGGGATCGAATCTGTAATACTAGGCACAATGTCAAGTTCTGTGATAATATTTCAGGATATGTCTCACGGCTGTCCAATGATCATTACCTGGATTAGATTGATATCAGCTAGTCACACTAACGCTGAAACTGATGTCAGGTCTCGTACATAGCATAGCATACATAATGCTTCCAATACAAGAAACATATGGCAAGTTAGACATCCCAACTCTCTCTTCATCAATCTGAGGTGCCATTTTCTTCGAAAGATGTATGTCGTATCAGAAAGGTATATTTTCTACATTGTAGTTGGTAAAACCGTACCTTTCTACCATCTTATCTATGTACGTCGATTGTGACAACCCTATAAGCTTCCTTACCATATCCCGATAGAGCCTTAAACCTAGTATATAGGACATTTCACCCATTTTTTTCATGGAGAAGTTCTTACAAAGGTAGGCTTTCACACTTTGCATCAATCTTGTATCATTTACAATGATAAGTATGTCATCTACATACAAAACAAGGAAAACTATCATGCTCTCACTCACTTTCTTATAAACACCTAGTTTTTCCTCATTCTTGATGAATCCAGATAATCTAATTATCTCATCAAAATGATGATTCCAGCTTCGAGATGCCTTCTTAAGTCCATAAATAGACTTATGGAGCTTACAAACCAAGTTTGAAGTCTTAATAGGTACGAAACCCTCTGGTTGTTCCATATAGATATCTTATTCAAGGAATCCATTTAGGAAAGCGGTTTCACATCCATCTGCCATATCTCATAATCGTGATATGCAACAATGGCTAAAAGAATCTTAATGGATTTTAGCATGACTACTGGTGAAAAAGTTTCCTCATAGTAAATCCCAAGACTTTGAGTGTAGCCTTCGCTACCAGTCGGGCCTTAAAGGTTTCCACCTTTCCATTGGGCCCTCGTTTCTTTTTGAAAAAATATTTACAACCAATAGGTTTAACTCCTTCAGGAAGTTGAACTAAGTCCCAGATTTGATTGTCATGCATAGAATCCATCTCGGATTTCATGGCTTCCTGCCATTTTCTCGAATCGATATCCAATATTGCTTGTTTATACGTAGTCGGGTCTATTTCCTCCAAGAGAATAACATCAAGACTCACATAAGATGTTAAAAATAATCTCTCATGAGGCTTTGATATTCTATTCGACTTACGTAGAACCTGTGTTGTAGATCTTTCACCTAGTTGGATCTATGGTTCCATCCCAAGTTCCTTACTATTGGGATCAAACTCAAAAAGTTCAATTTTTCTCCAATTCCCACTATTTCTCAAAAATTCCTTTTAAAGAAAAGTGGCAAAGCGAACAACAATACATTTCATTACTCAAAATCATAGAATTGATATCCCAGAGAATTTTCATGATATCCAACAAACCTATATTTATACCCCATGGGTGCTAGTTTATCCAGCTGTGCGACTCTAACGTATACAGGACAACCCTAAATCTTTAAATATATAAGACTTGAATTTCTACCAAACCAAATTTGATACGGGGTCATAAAAACAGCTTTTGATGGAACCATATTAAGTATGTGGGCAGTAGTAAGTAAAGCGTAACCCCAAAGATAATATGGTATATTTGTATAGCTCATCATGGATCGTACCATATCCAATAAAGTATGATTTCTTCGCTCATACACACCATTGTGTTGAGGTGTTCCTGGTGGGCTATATGGGGTAAGAATTCCATTCTCCCTTAAATAACTTATGAACTTGTCACTCATATATTCACCACCTTGATTTAATCGACGGCACTTGATGCATTTATCGATTTATTTTTCTATTTTATTTCGGAATATTTTGAACTTGTCAAATGTTTCCGATTTATGTCTCATCAAATAGACATATTCATATCTTGACTTATCCTCTGTGAAAGTCACGAAGCATGTTGAACCATCATGAGCGACATGCTTTAATAGACCACACACATCGCTGTGTATTAGTTCCAATCATTTTTTAGCACGGTGTCCAACACCAAGAAATGGGGCCTTTGTCTGCTTCCCTTGGATACATGACTCACAAATCAGATAAGGATCTAAAGTAAGATTTTCAATCAAACCATCATTTACCAATTTTGATAGACGTCTAACACCTATGTGGCCCAATCTCATATGCCATAATTCAGAAAAATTTAATTCAGATCTTCTACTTGTATTTTCCTGTACATTAAAGACATCTTTATATGTTTCCAAAATATAGTGACCGTTAGATAAAAAAAAACATTCACATATCAAATTTTTTCTTTATCATATAAACATAAAGTTTCATCCTTAATATTATTTTATATCTCTTTTTATCTAATATCGGTAGTGATATTATTTGTCTGATAATGGATGGTATATAATAACAGTCAAATAAATCTAATTTACATCCATTTGGGATATCTAGAACAACAGTTCCTATGGCCTTGACATCCAATGTCTCACCATTGCCAACTCTAAGCTTGATCTCTCATTTATTCATCATTCTTTTAACCCTCATTACCTGTAAGGAGTTACAAATATGAGTAGGACAGCTGGTGTCTGACACATATTCATTATTTGCATCTAAGGCTAATGAGATGTCAATAATAGGAAAAATACAAAACGTACCTGAGGATCCTGCCTTTCCTTTTAGTTCTGGACAGTCATTCTTCCAGTGTCCACACTTCTTGCAGTTAAGGATGGCAAAATCCAGATTTGGATCCGGGTTCGGCCGGACCCGGATCCGGAGCATTTTCATTGCCCTGGGTCCGGACCAGGATCCGGGTAAATATACACGGGTCTAGATTCGGGTCTACCCGATCTGGATCCGGATACCAATTTTTTATTTAATTTTTTAATTTCTTTAATTTTTTAATTGTATTATTTTATATTTTTATTTTTATTTTGTCAATTTTATTAGTTGTATTTTAATTCTTTTATATTTTTTAATTATATTATATTATATTTTTATTTATATATGGATATTATTTTGTATTTTTTTTATTATATTCTAATTTATTATATTTATTTATTTTTGTCCGGACCCGTGCGATCTCGGGTCCGGATTCGCCCAGGTCCTAATTTATTAAACTCTGGTCTGGATATTTTATTTATGGACTTAGGTCTTTCCGGACTCGGATCTTCAGGGTCCATACGGATCCGGGCCGAGTCTGGGTAAATTTGACACCTCTACTTGCACTGTTGACATTCATCACGAGCTACATAATGTCTTGCAGTTTTGCGTTTCTTGGAGTTTTTCTTTGAAATCTTCTTCTTTTCCATTTTGATTTTCTTATACTTCTTAGAAGTCTTTGAAGAGCTTGTTCCACCATGTAGGTACAAAATATGATTGTCTTTCTTTAAGTCATGTTCCGCCGTGCGTAACATGTTATGAAGTCCTTCATAACTAGCTTGCATCGAATGCATATGGAAGTTTAACACAAAACCAACATAAGTACTAGACAAATAATACAGAATCAATTTACGGCCTAGCCATTCATCAATCACAAAGCATTTTTGTTCTAAATATCGGATCTCGTCGATCATGTTCAAAACATGAACGCTGACAGCTCCTCCATCTTTGAGTCTGGCATGAAATAATTCCTTAGACCTCTGATATATCTCTATTTCTTGATTTTCCTCGAACAACACCTTGAGTGTTATCATAATCCTCCAAGCATCTGGTACATCTATGTACTATATGAGAAAATATGGAACCATCGAACCTAAAATATAGGATTTTACCCTAAGGTTATCATCCTTCCATTTTTCAAAAGTTTCTCGCTCTTCAAGAGTTGAGTCAGGATCGATTTCAACAGACAGTAAATTGATAGTTACATAGGTCAACTTTCAAACTGTAAGACAAGGCGGATGTTCATTTCTCATTCGAAATATTTCTTGGCTCCTTTCAGTTTATTGGAATCCAAGAGTCGAGTTAATGGATTTGCGGCAGCCATCTGTAAGATAACAATTAAACACTAGCAGAAAATTTTTCATTTCAATATAAAAACACTAATTGATTATGGAATTTTAAATCTATTAGTGCCATTCCACTACTTTACGTAATTCCGTAATCTCCCTTAACGGAAAAATAGAAATTTGACAATCAAAATTTCATAGCGGGAAGTGGATCCCATGACATTTACTTCATCCTCACACTATCGACGTTCTTGGTCCTTATAAACTCATTAGGCATACTTCAAGTTCAATCACATTCATGTGACTCTTAATTTGGTCATGAACCGTTTCTTATCCTCACAATAATGACGGTATTGGATTAAGACATATCTCAGGTGTATACTTGTCAAAGTGCACTAATGAGCTTCGTAAGTACACCCTCACAATAATGACGGTATTTGGTGACTATGTTAACTCACTACATCTAATATTTTACCGGAGTGACCTAATTTCCGAACACTTATACTCTCACAATAATGACGGTCTTAGGCATAAGTAGTAAGAACTCATTCATATCCGTATTGACAAGACGGACCATCCAATAATGCTCCAACATTATTAATAATATTACTTAAATAAAATAATCACATAATCACGAGAGATTTATGACAATCAAGTCATTAATATGTTTGGGTCAAAATTAAAATTTTAATTTAAAAACTTGCAATGCATATCCAATATGACTTATGCATAATTAAATTAAAATTACCATGGCATAGATTCAAAAACTTGTGTTGTGTGGTAAAGACCTCCGCTGATACCATTCTGTTGGGGCGGATTTGGAATCCCTAGGGTCGGATCGGAGCCTTGCATAGCGGAAGTGGGTCTAACTCATGGATATCTAGTATGAGTGTATTTTAAAAAATATTATGTAAAACTACAGTCAGTTTCGAGTTCGTAGGATAAAACAGGGACCAAAACGGAGTTTGGAAACTCCGAAATGGAGAAAATGAAGTTTCAGTGTTCATTAACTTTGCCCATCGTGACGCGGAGGCTTGGGCAACGAGACGCCCCAAACTGCGAGAGCTGAACGTCTCGACATCATGACGTGGAAGGGTGAGTGTCGCTACGTGGAAGGGTGAGCGTCGCGACGCTCCTAGGTCTGATGCTCGGTGTCGCGACGCTAGAAGGTCAGAGTCGCGACGCTGTCATGTGTAAAATATTGGCAAAGAGTATTTTCACATTCAAATCAATTCTAAACACTTTCAATTTTCTCATAATACTTCAATACACATAAAATCCAATTTTAGCATCAAAACCATCATCAAAACATGTTATACAACTAACATACATGTATTCTAAATACATACATTAATTTGTTTGAATCAAAAAATAAACCAAAATAGAATCCCACAATAAAATGACTCATGAACAATTCTAGGTGACTTAAAATGTGGTCAAAGGATTCTAGAATGGTAGCATTAGCTCTAAGCTTTAATCTAGAGTTTCAAACTCTTATTAATTATTTTATGTCTAACAAATACATATTTGACCCAATTACAAGCATATTGTGTTTATACTTCCAAAACATCCTAACACAATTCATTAGTCTAATTTCAACTTTAAGCTATGTTATTATGCATCCAATACATAATTCATCACCATATGTCTCACTAATGAAGAACATAGTTTAGAAGAAGATCAAACTTACCTAGCAAGCTTGATACAAAGATCCAATCTCCTTCTTCTTTGTTGAAATGGTTAGAGAACTTCCAAGGTTTAGCAAGCTTGACTCCAAGATCCAATCTTGATTCCAATGGTAGCAAGTTTCACTCCAAAATCCAATGTTGATTTCTCATTGTTGAAACATTGTAGAGATCTTCCCAAGCTTCTCTAAAAATTTCTCTAACTTAGGCTGATTTCTCTAACTCTTGCTTGTTTTAGCTTTCTTAAGCTTGATAAAACCTTTGGTCAAAATTGTTATTAATAGGAAAACTTATGTAATTTGCAATTAATAAAAGTTCTAATCAACTTTTATGTGAGCTTAATCTAATTTGTCCAAATATGTATAATTAGGTGTGACTAATCACTTTTGTCTACCACTTTAATTTAATCCAATTAAATCAATACAAAATTTAATCAATGGATTAGTTAAATATCTACCATTTTGATTTAATCCAATTATATCAAACCAAATACACCTATAATTACATATTTGTAATTATCAAAATATCCTCAAATGGTAGAGATATTTATGAAATTACGACAAAGCCCTTGTATAATTTTGGATTAATCCAATTAATCCAATATAATTAATGTTATCCAAAAACACTTAATTATCTTAGTTGATAATTATAATATCGAATACTTTTTATTATCGAAAATTATCGGCTACCCAAGTGCTCAATGAGTACACTTCATATTGTGGGACTCTTTAAGTTCAGACATGTTCGTCATATAAACCTAGCTAATATGTACACAATTCGGCCATCTCTGAATTCGCGAAGAACACGAACGACTTTTCTGAATTATATAAGTCGAGGTCATCACTATGTTTATCAATTTCTACTTCGTAGGCTATCCTAGTTGTGCTTAGGAAATATAGAATACACCATCAATCCACGATTCTTTACAACTAATACGATCCACCCTAAGAGATCGGCTTTGGCCAAATTTTTTAAGAATTTTGACTTACTACTCCATGGATACCTAAACCCCTTATAGTACACATACGGACCGACGGATTCTATCTTGATACGCACTTGATTAACGAGTGCATCGGTCCACACCTAATGAACATCTAGAGGTCAGACCATAAAAGGTTTTTGATATGCATGGTATCAAAATGTGGAAGATCTAACACAAAATCATTGGTGAAAGTCCATAAAGTGTCTTGGTTGACCACACAAGAGTCTTAGATATTGGCGGACTGGACAAGCATGGGTTAGATACATAAATCTTATGCTGATTGTATTGACGGTCTTCAGGCCTACGTGGTATATGATGATCCCCGCAAGAGTCCTGGTTGATAGGTGAGTAAGATCGCCTTCGGTGTAGCGATTGTAAATCTTTTGTGGAAAGTGTGGAGGACTACCGTTGGTGAAAGTCTATAAAGTGTCATAGTTTGTTACACATGGCCATATGAGTTATCGGAGTACACTAGGGTGTGATGGGGAGTCAGTTTTTCATGTTTGCATTATGACATATGATTATGTGTGTGCTTGTGATTTTCAAGTTTTATTGATGTTTGAGATTTTATGGTTTTATATACGGGAACATGATTCATTTGTTGATTCTTGCATAATATCTTATAAATTGTGCTTTGATAAAAACTAACCATGCAGTTGTGTTTCTAAAATAAAAAGGATTTTAAAATAAGTAATCGAATTCCTACGAGTATTTTCCCAAATACTCACCCCTACTTTCTCCACAGGTAGTTCCAATTAGGCGACTCTGTTGTGAACATCGTGGGCAGTTGCGTAGAGCTTGGTATGAGACTTTGGGTTTAAATTTGTTTAGTCTTTTCGGTTAGTAGATGATTGTTGAACAGTCATTTCTAAGTATGTTATAAATATATCATATTGTATTTATAACTATTAATGATGATGATGATACATAATTATTACTTTAATTATGAATTTTATTTACTTTATCATCAATAAGGTTTAATGGTGATTTTAATACTATGGGATATAGAATAAACTACTTAAATATTATGAGTGATAACGTGGATTTTCACTCTGTGTGGACAGTCATTTCGGTTAGTAGATGATTGTTGAACAGTCATTTCTAAGTATGTTATAAATATATCATATTGTATTTATAACTATTAATGATGATGATGATACATAATTTATTACTTTAATTATGAATTTTATTTACTTTATCATCAATAAGGTTTAATGGTGATTTTAATACTATGGGATATAGAATAACTACTAAATATTATGAGTGATAACGTGGATTTTCACTCTGTGTGGATTTTTCAAATTGCCACCAGTCCAGGTTGTGGTGTGTGATAAGCCAGCAATGTTATTCCGCGATTGCTATAGACATGCCGTCGTCTTCATTGAGTGGTGTTGACGGAATCCGTTTGATCTGCAAGTTTACAGGGACTACGTGAAGATATGGAGGATGATATTGTCATACTAACCGATGGCCTTGATGGGTTCTCTGTTGCAGCTGTTTTTGATGCCCATGGTGGAGTCTACTGTCTGTCAAGTTCATTAGGTTGGCCATTTTGAGAGTTATTTATTTCTACATTAATTTGTTCTTATTGTTATGTAATATTCTACTATATATTGGTAGTACTCATCTTTAAAACTAACTTGTAAGGAGAGAGAGCTTATGAGTTTATATTCTTATTTATATTATTTAATTTGACTCATATAGGATTTAATTTGGATCCTAACATTCCATCATGCTTCATAATTGACGTCTACAACGGCATCATACCCAGATGAGCGATTTCCCGAAACCCGTTTTTGGGTATTAGCCTTCCCGGGTTACCTCGGCCTCAACAATAATCACGAAGCCACACTTATATCGATTACATACTCGGCATGGTGCGTTCAATCCCATATTCAGTATGGTGCTTGCTTTGATAATAATTTTTACAAACTCATGTATAGAATTTTTATCCTTAAAAACCAACTTATTAGGAGAGTGAGCCTACGAGCTTCTATTTAACCTATATAGAATTTGGGATCCTAACATGATAATTTGTTAACATTTGATCTTAAGCCTAAGCTGATATATATATATATATATATATATATATATATATATATTGATTTGAAGTGATAGCATATACAAGGGTATCTGTGCTTTTCAAGCTTTTGTAATATGCAAATGGAATAAACTATAGGTCCAAAATATTAATGAGACCACTAAATCCAGAAGTTTAAACTAATAGGTTAGGGCTCAATAATAGTATTAACGAAGTCTCTTAACAAGCCCCTTAGAGCTTACACGTATGGGAAATCAAACTTGAGATCTTTGTTCAATACCATATTAGTGAAACTGCTAAACCCAAAAGCCTAAATTAATAGATAAGGATCGAACAATAGTATTAAAGACCGGTCTTTAACACTTTCGTTTTCCTTCTTACTGATTAGCTTAAATTTTTGGATCAAATGATAACTTGACATGGTATGAGAGCAGATTTGAACAACAGGTCTTGTGCTGGAATCTCTCGTCATTGCATTAGTCTATACTCCGGTTTTCCGTCTCCATTTGGGCTTGCTCCACGTGGCAACTCGATTTAATATCAATCTTAGTTCTTATGCTTAAGCTTTTGGATGAAAGGGACCAGCTAATAAATCATAACAAGCTAATTCAGTGTCACTCCTTTTATGAAGTGAACTATTCTTGCTTATTACTGGCTCCCAAAATTAATGATAATCCATATCAGAATTGTCAAGTGCTGAATCAAAATATTTGTTATAGTGCTGCATTAATTCTTTTTTTTGCTTTGCATCTTACTAGTGATCTTTGCTGAATACAAAGATGAGCTATACAATGAGAGTGTTGCAGCTTTACAAGATGGATTGCTTTTGAAGGCATTATAGGAGGCTTTTGAAGGCATTATGGGTGTGTTTTCCTGTTCCTCTTTTTTTTGTTCCCTTCTAGCCCCGTTTTCGTCAGTATGAGATGGAAACTTTGAAACTATTTCATAGATAATTGTTGCAGAATCTGTTGTTTTAGATTTGCCTGATTCAACAACTCGTGTTCTGGTTTTTATTCAGCAGAAATTCTATTTCATTTAGTGATCATAACATGAGCTAGAGTTCATTATATTTTAATGCCACCTTGTCATTTTCTTGAAATTCAATATTCAAAGATATATACAATAATGAGTGTCTTCTTCATGCCTAATTAATATTTTAAGTGGATACCATTTGCTGCCTTTTTACTCCAAATCTTTTAATTGACATCTTTTCTTATATTTCACTGTCTTTGAAATTCTGCGTATTAGAACTCTTCTATATTCTTATAACTTGAAAAAATCCTTATGGAAAAGATTCATAGCTTTTTTGATGTTCCCAATCTATCTTGCATTACATAGCTGACGATGATTCTCACGTACAATGGCTACAGATTGCCAATGGTATGATATGTGGAGACATTGCTGTATCCCTGTGCCTTTGGCAACATCCGATTCAAGACAAAGAAAAATGAGTATATCCTTTGAAGCTTTTAATGTTATTTCTTAAATATGGAATTTATTAATATCACTCACATAAGTTCTCGCTGCCATGTGAAGATTCTGACAGATTAGAGATGTTTTACACATGGATAAGGGTGCTGATGAAGGGATATGGTCAGAGAATTTGTTTCTCGGCAGGTATTTGATAAGGCCCATGGGCTGAAGGTCTATCAAAGGAAAACAAGGTCTGCTGATACAAGGTCTGCTGGGTTGACAAAGATTGCTGATACAAGGGCTGCTGAGCTATTGCCAAGTGGAGGCATCAGAGAGGGTGAACAAGTGGGACCATTGGGAGAGGACAGGCGGTTAGAGCTGGAATAAAAGAGGGGCAGCAAGGGCGTGAGCAGGGGAGGAAAAATGTCATTGAAGTCTGAGAGATAGCTGGTTGCTCAAGAAATTTGTCAAGTTTGAATGCTGCTGAGATTATATTATTTGTAATAGATCAATAGGAAGACATTTGAAAGAACCTTAGCCTTGCGGCTGTTTTATTAATGAAAATTATTATCTTACATTTATCTTCCTTCTACTGTTACATTGATTTCCTCAGCTATTACATTGTTCTACAAAACTAATATTGCTCATAAACACATTGCTTGGATGATGGGCATGTCTGTTGATTGAGGCTGTGCTGTTGAGAACGGCAGGAAGTCCTGGAGGTTAGCCGAGTCTGCAAAGAAACAGGGGAAGCTTCATCAGTGTCTGCAAAGAAACAGGGGAAACCCCATCAGTGGTATCAGAGCGGTCGATAGTGGAGAGTGGGAAGAATATGGTCTCAACACGGACCGGGGAAAGAATGGATGCTCGAGTGGAAGAAGTAGAGAGCCGAGTGGAAAAAATGAATGAAGCCATGGAAGGGCTGCGCCAAGGGCAGGAAGGAATTAACAGTACTGTAGAGGAGTTGCGGAAGGGGCAAGATGCATTGATAGCCATGATTAGGGAGATGGATGTGGGTAGGAAGCGCCAAGAAAAAGGGAAGGGGGTAGAAACAGGAGGGGCGTCCCAGAACCGGGGTTATGAAAGTGTAGATGAGGAAGAGGGGTTTGGGGGCTATGCGAGGAGAGAAGGAAGAAAATTCAGGAGGCTCGAGTTACCTTTGTTTGACGGAACCGACCCACAAGGGTGGATTTATCGCGCCGAACATTACGTCGAAGTCAATGAAATCATGGAGGCGGATAAGATTTCTTCAGCCACCGTATGTTTTGAGAAGGCTGCTCTAAATTGGTATCAATGGTTGGCGGTACGATGGCCACCACAAACGTGGACCAAGCTAAAGGAGGAGCTGTTGGAGCGATTTCGTTCTTCAACAGTACCAACGGGTTATCCCGCACTAATCAATCTGAAACAAACAGGAAGTATTAGCGAATATATTACTGAATTCGAGCTAGCTTCGGGCACCACGCCAGGGGCGAGCGAGGAGTTGCTCACACATTTTTTCACATGTGGATTAAAAGGGAAAATGCAGGCAGAACTGAAACCTGGAGAATGCGTGGATTGAGGGCTGTGATGGGGCTGGTTCTTGACCTAGAGGAAAAAAATGGAGTTGGGGACGAAGAAGATGGAAAACAATTATGCTGGAAGTTGGAAAAGTGGAGTTTGGGTTGGCCCACAATACCCAACCCATGTTGGAAAGTCACCAGACCAGGGAATGGGCCCTAATAAATCAACTAATATTGGGACAAGCCCACATCACTCATCTCACTCCACACACAATTTCAGTAACTGGGCAACGGAGCAGAGCAGACCCACGCCAACCACCAGAACAGCCCCGATTGGTAATGACGACGCAATTTTCGAGCCAACAGCCACCACATCAGCCCCTTATCGACCACCCCCACCTTCCGGCGACTTTCCGAGCAGGAGGAAAACTACAGGCGCATGAACAACCTGTGTTTTAAATGCAATGGCAGATTTTTTCCTGGCCATGTGTGCGCCAACAAAAACCTAAAGCTGATGATTGTGGAAGAAGAGGAGGCTGGTGAGGAAATTGAAGCCACGATGGGTGGAGGAGAGAAAAATCAAGAGGTCCAGCAGCTTGAGAATCAATTCCGCCACATGAGCTTAATGACCGAGGAATCCAATGCTCTAATTCAAACCCTACAACCCCTATTAGAGACGGCGATGACAACAGCAGAGGACAGCGCCAACCATTCCAAGGGAGAACTAGGGACAGTAGGGGAGCAATCGATGGTAGTGTCCATGAAGTCTTTGATGGGTTTTGCTCCTTCGGGAAAAACCATGAGGATATTAGGATCGATTCAAGGAAGGAAGGTAGTAATATTGATCGACGGCGGGGCATCCCATTCGTTCATTTCACCGTTATTGGTCGAAGAGTTACGACTCGGTGTGGATGAGTCCAAGTCTTTTGGGGTGGAATTGGGTGATGGGGGAAGAATGAGAGGACGCGGCTGCTGTAAGGGAATTCGTCTGAAGCTGTCAGGAATGGATATTGAAGAAGATTTTTTCGTTTTCGAAATGGTTGTGCGGATATTGTGTTGGGGGTGACATGGCTGGAAACTCTAGGTGATTTCTCATCTAATTACCGTGAACTTACCATGACAATAACTAAGGGCGGAAAAATAGTGAGATTGTATGGCGAACCATCCTTGAGACGGTCGATGATGTCCTACAGAACCATTGTCCGTACTCTCCAGAAAGATGATGTAGGAGTGGTAATTAAGTTTAATCAGAGCCAGCTGAGGGTGAGTGATAGCAGTGAAGACCACGGAGTGGAAAGTCCTTTAGTTGACAAGATCCTACGCCAGTACGACGATGTCTTTGACCAACCTATTTTACTGCCTAAGGAGAGGATGCAGGAGCACGCCATCCGTCTTCAGGCAGGAGTATCCCCACCTCACTTGAGACCCTACCAGTATCCATTCTACCAGAAGAATGAAATCGAAAAAATTGTGGGGGAAATGCTATTAGCTGGCCTGATCAGACCGAGTTATAGTCCATTTTCAAGTCCAGTGATACTAGTTAAGAAGAAGGATGGCAGCTGGCGATTTTGTGTCGATTATCGTGCTTTGAATAAGATCACAATACCTAACAAGTATCCGATTATTATCGATGAGTTGTTGGATGAATTGGGGGGCGCCACGGTATTCTCTAAACTGGATTTGAAGACCGGATATCACCAGATCAGAGTCAGACCAGAGGATGTGGAGAAGACCGCATTCCGAACACATGAGGGACATTATGAGTTCTTGGTAATGCCGTTCGGATTGACCAATGCCCCGGCCACGTTTCAAGCATTGATGAATGAGGTATTCCGGCCATTCCTACGCCGATTTGTTTTGGTATTTTTTGATGATATTCTGATTTATAGCTCGGACATGGATTCACATATGGGTCACTTAACCATGGTGTTGGAGGTTTTAAGGAAACACAAGTTAATCGTGAACAAGAAAAAGTGTTACTTTGCGCAGAGTAAGGTAGAATATCTGGGTCACATCATCTCAGATAAGGGGGTCTCAGCCGATATGTCTAAGGTGCAATGTATGGTGGAATGGCCCAGTCCTAGTTGTTTAAAGGAGTTGAGGGGATTTTTGGGTCTAACTGGGTATTACCGGAGGTTTGTTCGAAGTTATGGGAAGATTGCCAAGCCATTGACGGATTTGTTAAGGAAAGACAATTTCCATTGGGATGAGGAGGCCCAACGAGCTTTTAAAGAATTAAAGCAAGCCATGACCTCGGTACCTGTATTGGCAATGCCGGATTTCACTCAGGAATTTGTTGTCGAGACGGATGCTTCTGGCCATGGAATTGGGGCGGTTCTGATGCAAGGGGGCAGACCACTGGCATTCTACAGTCAAGCTCTATCTCAGCAGGCTCAAACTAAATCAGTATATGAGAGGGAGTTGATGGCTATAGTACTAGCGGTTCAGAAGTGGCGTCATTACTTGTTGGGACAACCGTTCGTGATCCGCACGGATCAAGTCAGTTTGCGTTATCTGATGGGACAACAGTGCCTCAGTGAGGGGCAGCTTAAATGGGTTTCCAAATTGGCAGGATATCAATTCTCTATCGTGTATAAACCGGGAAAAGAGAATCGGGTGGCCGATGCACTATCTAGAAGGCCTAATGAGACCGAACACGCCGAGGTCTCTCAATTAGCTGCTTTTTCGGTTGGGCAGTGTCATGCCTTAGATGGGATTGAGGTGGAGATACGAAAGGACGATAGGCTCCATGGTATTGTACAGGACTTATTGGTCGATCCTAGCAGCCATGTTGACTATTGTCTGCGTCGAGGGCACTTATTCTTCAGGGGACGACTGATTATACCAAAAGGATCTTCCCGGGTACATTCATTCCTCCATGAGTTTCATGTGACTCCAAGCGGAGGACATTCGGGCTATTTTCGTACATATAAAAGGTTGTCTAGCTTATTGTATTGGGAAGGGATGAAGAGGGACGTTCAGAAATTTGTGGCTGCTTGTGAGGTTTGCCAGAGGAGTAAATATTCCGCTTTGACACCTGGTGGACTACTCCAGCCATTACCCATCCCCCAACAATCCTGGGAAGACATCACGATGGATTTTGTTGAAGGTTTACCAAAGGTACATGATGTTGACTCGATCCTAGTGGTGGTCGATAGACTAACAAAGTACAGCCACTTCTTAGTTCTTCGCCACCCCTTCACGGCAATGGTAGTGGCGAAACTATTTATCCGGGAGGTTGTAAGGCTTCACGGTTACCCCAAGACAATCGTATCGGACCGGGATAAAGTTTTTCTGAGTCACTTTTGGAAGGAGTTACACCGTTTATCAGGGACAATCTTACATAGGAGTTCGGCGTATCATCCACAGACGGATGGGCAAACAGAGGTGGTAAATCGGTGCTTGGAAACCTACTTGCGATGTTTTGTGGGGAACAAACCACGAAGTTGGCCGACTTGGATTCCTTGGGCGGAGTATTGGTACAACACCACCTATCACAATTCGGCAGGTATGACTCCTTTCAAGGCATTATATGGGCGAGACCCGCCACCTTTGATTCGGTTTTCTGATGGAGGGTCGATTGTGGATGAAGTTAATGCACTGTTACGGGATAGAGACTTGATACTAAGGGAATTAAAAGATAACTTGGTAATGGCCCAAAACAGGATGAAAGTTCAAGCGGATAAAAAGAAAGGGATGTCACTTTTAAGGTGGGGGAGTCGGCCTTCTTGAAGATTCAGCCCTATCGTCTGAAATCACTAGCACGACGTCCCAATGAGAAGCTAAGTCCAAGGTATTATGGTCCTTTTGAGATATTAGAGCAGATCGGTCCCACTGCTTACAAGTTACAGCTTCCAGAAACTGCCAAGATTCATCCTGTCTTCCACGTTTCGCAACTGAAGCGTGCAGTCGCCCCACCTCTTTCAAGTCAACCTTTGCCTATTTGTATGTCAGCGGAGTATGAATTACAAGTATTTCCTGAGTCTATCATTGATTCTCGCAAGCTTTTGAATGGCGATTATGAGATTTTAGTCAAGTGGCGCGGCCTGCCCGACTTTGAAAATACCTGGGAGTCACTGCAAGGTATGGCAAATCAATTCCCTGATCTTCACCTTGAGGACAAGGTGTGTTTGAATGGGGGGGTATTGATAAGGCCCATGGGCTGAAGGTCTATCAAAGGAAAACAAGGTCTGCTGATACAAGGTCTGCTGGGTTGACAAAGATTGCTGATACAAGGGCTGCTGAGCTATTGCCAAGTGGAGGCATCAGAGAGGGTGAACAAGTGGGACCATTGGGAGAGGACAGGCGGTTAGAGCTGGAATAAAAAAGAGGGGCAGCAAGGGCGTGAGCAGGGGAGGAAAAATGTCATTGAAGTCTGAGAGATAGCTGGTTGCTCAAGAAATTTGTCAAGTTTGAATGCTGCTGAGATTATATTATTTGTAATAGATCAATAGGAAGACATTTGAAAGAACCTTAGCCTTGCGGCTGTTTTATTAATGAAAATTATTATCTTACATTTATCTTCCTTCTACTGTTACATTGATTTCCTCAGCTATTACATTGTTCTACAAAACTAATATTGCTCATAAACACATTGCTTGGATGATGGGCATGTCTGTTGATTGAGGCTGTGCTGTTGAGAACGGCAGGAAGTCCTGGAGGTTAGCCGAGTCTGCAAAGAAACAGGGGAAGCTTCATCAGTGTCTGCAAAGAAACAGGGGAAACCCCATCAGTATTTTGCTTCAATTTTCGGATTGTTTGATTTTTGGATCACCCTCAAACGAATGGACGAATGTTGAACATGTTATGATCAATCCGTTCATCTCTTTATGGTGGTCATCATTTAGATCTATCAAATGCATGGATACATTTCATACATAATTTCAACCATGTTAAATTTCTGGTTCAGATTGATGGGAGCACTAATATATATATATATATATATATATATATGCTTGTAACTGCTCTGTGCATTATCAAATAAAATTTTCCAAGTGCCATCATCGTGAGATTAGCTTCCATCATTTTAAATGAAAATTAGTTTATTTAAGTTGCATAAACTAGTTGGTATCTCATATCTATGATACTCGCTGCTCCACTTTGGAAATTACAAAATGTTTTGATGGTAAAGCATCTTGTGTCCGCAGAGTGCACCTTAACGAGGACCTGGTTATCGTATCACTAGACGTTTTTCAAGTATTTCTTGGGTCATATGCAGAATTTGTACTGATAACATTTGATGGAATATTGAATTACATGAATAGGTTTTATTTTTCAACCCTCAGAGTCTTTCTGCAGTATAATTTCTTTCAAGTGTCTGCAAAGTAGCAGGCAGCTTTGTTAGTTCTGGAGAAAACCATTGAATTGTTTGCGATTTTCTGTTTCGGCTCAGACGCAGTTAAATTTGTTCACAACATGGAGATGTACAGGCCATCTAGCTTCTTCCTCGAACATAATTTTAGCTATATATATCTTTGGTGTTAAAAACTGTTCTCGACTGTTTTTAGCTAGCTTGTGAAGCACTTGCACAAGCTGCTTTGGTAAGAAATTTACATTGAAAATGCCATTCACTGTGGACTAAACATTCCGCGGATATGTATCTGTGTTAGCTTAGAATTCGAGAGCAAGCTAATCAGATGTGTTGCTTACAAATTTTGAGAAAGAAGAAGTTATTATCCATGGCTTTATCAGATGTGTTGCTTACAATTTATAGTCCAGAGCTGCTGATTTGGTTACAACAGATTCGGTTACAAGAATGGAAAGTTTTAACTAACTGTAACTAACTATTAACAGACTTTAGTAACAGATTTTGATATTTAGTATAACCAACTTTAGTGAGAGCCTCTATAACAGAATTTGGCGCCAAATCCTAATCTTCAAACTTGGTAACTAATCTTGGTACTTCTTTGGCTTAATCTTGATCCTCTGAGGCCTAATGTTCTGCTGCTGCTGAGGTCTATTATTCCCCTGCTGTTGATGCAGTGAAACAACCTGCTTAATTTGGGATTGCATATTTTTCTGCAGGACCAACTTTCCCAGTATAACATCAGCATTGTCATTGTGGATTCAGGGTATGCACCTTTCCGAGTACCGTTATGCTATAAGCTGTAAGTGTGATATGATATAATTCTGCTTGCTCTATTCGCAGTGCCATCAGAATTGCCCATAAGTTAGTATTCATTATTGAAATCTAAAAATTCCACAGATGTGTTTTATTTATGAGCAGTAATCAACTTGCACAATCTAAGTATACGTTGTGTTAACCTCTTGTTCTTTCTTGGTTTTGACATGAACTCAGGCAGACAGAATTGGCGAAATCTGCAGCTTCAGCGACAGCGACTAATCGTTGTGTACGAATTGGCCCGGGAATTCGCTACTACTGGTACTGTGTCACTCGGAATATGGATGTCATCTCAGCTTTCATTATGAAATGAATTGCATCCGGAAATGTTTATAGTCAGTTAGGTCATCTTGAAGTGTTAGTGCAAGGATTGCATTCATCTGTAAGCACATAAACAGGTTGATATTGCATCATTTCAATGAACTTTATCATCATACTTGCGACCAAAGACATTTAGGTAGTATTAGTGCCAGTAGTTTCGTGTCTAGCAAGCAACACTTCTAGTAGTTTTTGATGTGTAGTTCAGTAGCTGGTGGAAAGTTGGTCTGCTTTCACTTCCCTTTTATGTGGGTTAGGGTTAGGATTTCTGTAGAGTAGTTGACTAAGTTAATTGATTATTGTTCCATTAAGAAACCAAATTCTGGTATAGCAAATCTTTTTGCAATTTTTGTAAAAATTCTTTTAGCCTACTTCATTAAGGTTCTAGTGCTTGGATGTCCTAATCAATATATATGTCAAGTCTATTTCTCAGAAATTTCATCACTAGTCATTCTTAGGTTGGGAATAGAGATGGCAATGTACCAGAAATGGTGCATAGCTGTCAATATTTATATTCGTCTCGTTTAATTAATGAGTGTAAAAATTATCATTTTATCCGCCTATCAGGCCTTTAAGGGTTCTTGTGTGAGTTCCTATTCACACGGAGATTTTATCCCCGTATCCGACTAGTTCAACCAATGGATATAAAAATTGTCTCCTTAGCTGCCCATAACGTACCAGCATCTCATCCTCATGGAGATGCTAATACTCATACCTAATCAATCCAACCAACAGAAAAAAAATTATTTATTTACCCGTCGCTAACGTATTAGCCCACATCCCCACATGGATTTTTGTCATCACTTGTTGGGAATCTAAAGCGATCAGTTAATAATAGAGATGGTAAAAAAAAATGCACTCAGCCTAGACCTGGAATAAGATAGTTCGGGCTGAGTGTGAAAGAATCTGAATTCTGGATTTGATGATATAAAACGCAAATTTTACTAGACTGGGTCAATGTTTAATGAAACCCAATCATTTTTTTTTAATATTTTTTTTTATGAAATATGGTTTTGAAATTTGAATTTTGGGTGCCCAGCCACAGGTTTAACCTAGTAAAATTTTACAAATCTAAACTGTTTCTAGTTGATAAACTAATGATGGAGTTGGATTTGTGGAGACTAATTATAACCGAATAAACTCGTGAATCGGCAAGAAATTTACTTGTAAGGGGGTAATAAGGGTATTTTAAGATTTTTTTGCCAATGTATTTGAGGTTGTTCGACTTTAAAGTAGGTTTTGTTGCACTGTTAGGGTCTGAATTTAAAGTGGGTTTGGTTTAATTATTTAGGGTTTGAATTTTAAGTTGAGGGTTTGGTTGAACTGTTTGGGTTTTGATTTAAGTGGATGATTGTTGTTTCTAATTTTTCTTGTAGATTTTTTTTCTTTTATATGTGGATATAAAATTTGAATAATAAATCAGATAGTGATTTAGTGTACAACAATGAGAGAAGCATTTATGTTGTAAAAATTGAAGAATATTTTCTAATTTCTTTGCCATATTTTATGTTATTAATGAAGCTAGACAAATTAATTAATACAAATAATTAACACTTACCCTTATGCATTTTGAACCACTTAATTAATCATGGAGACATTGACTATTTATTTTACTTTTAAGGATATGTTGTTGGTATTTTCAAAGCATTTTCTCTGATGTTTATGGTTCATAATTATTCATAGTGGAATGGTTTTAATGAATCATAAATAAATAACCCCCAAGGGGTGTGGCTTGGTGGTGAAGGGTCCAGAATCTCACCTTGAGGTTCTGGGTTCGAATCCAGGGGGTGCAACTTCTTGTAAGAGCCTGGGGCAGCCGGGGGTTTTACCTGCGCCGCGGCCCAGAATGGGTGGTTTGGTGGCGGGGTTTCCAACGATTTCAAAAAAAAAAAAAAAAAAAAAAAAAAAGAAGAATCATAAATAAATAAATAAATAAATCGACAAGTTATCATAAATCATGAACAAGTACATACTTCAAAAATTGTTGAATTGCCGACAGAATCAATGAAAAACCGTGGGTGGGACAATATAAAATAACCTTACCTAAACTAACCTTAATATAAAATAAGTAACAAAATACAAAGTAACATTAACATTAGAAGATTATAATCTAAATTAACTTAAACTCACAAAAAATAAATTTCAAAAATTCCGAAATTAACACCAACCTAATTCAAAATCTTCCCTAAACTAATTATAACACAAAATAATACTAACCCTAGAGGATTATACTCTCATTTAGCACAAAATCACCCAAAAATAAAATTAATAATAATAATAATAACACACACGCACAAAATTTTGAAATTTTTGAATTTACCCAAATTCGGATGAAGATAGTGATTCCGACGGTGGGACAATTTCTGCGACCGCAAACGGTTGCATACGAGTTTCGAATTCCAATTTCGATGGGGGCTGTCTGTGGTTCATCGCGGTAGGAAGGGAGTGGGTGTTAGAGAGAGAGAGAGAAAAGAAATGGGGATTATGGCACGAAATAATTTTGATATCATATTTTTACTGATGGGTTTATCGATAGAAATTCTATCAGTATTTATCGATTGGAATTCCATCGGTCATAATAATTTACTGATGGGAATGTTCCATCGATAAATTTTTGTTGATATATTGTCGCTAACACATGACGCCATAAATTAGCGTCTTATTTCTTGACAGAATTTTCCGTTAGTAAATTTCATATGGATTTTCATCGATAAATTTGTCGGTAAATACGACCATCAATTTATTGTGTGCATGGTATCAAGTCGATATATAGAGATATCATATGTAAAAGTTTTCACGTACACTTTTTTATCCTTGTACATCAATGAGAATTATTTAATGGTTGGTGTGTATATGAAAAGATTCAATATGAATTTGTTGGTTTTGTTTAAATCTAATTAATTATAGCCACAGCATCACTTATCTTTTAAGGATGGTAGAAAATACTTAATCTCGATTTGGATTTGGAATCCTGTATTATTTATTAAGAAATTTGAAATGATTTTTTCGTCATGAATAAAAATATAGGTCAGGATTCAAATGAATAAAAATTAATTCGATCTGTGATTCAGGATGAATCGACCTCTCTCAACAAAATATCATCTCTACTTAACTCCATCACGTTATTTATAAGTTAGTACAAATTTTAAGTCCTTGATATATATTTTTAACTAATATCGTGTAAGCTTAAAATTAATTTTAGCATTTCTCATATGTTTCTGACAACTTTGGGCATCAAATGTCACAAGTGAGTAAAATTTGGACCAAAATCCTCTCTTGATATTTAAACTTTTAGCAGAGTAAATACATATAATAAAATAGCAATGATAAAAGGAACAAAAAATAAATAAAAATATTAGTCATGCATGAATAATATATAAAAATGTTCATGTCACCTAAGATTGAATTGACACAGTTATAATTACGTAATTTATAATAAAAATATTGAGCATGGTCATGATTTTGAGGAAAATGAGAGAGAAAGAAAGAAAAGGAAAGGAACGAGCATCATCATATCTAGATAACTTTAACAAAAAGTTTTAATTAATCAAAGAGAATGATTTATGTGGGATAAATATATAAATATGACACCTCTCTTCATTGATGATTTGATAAATATATATTAAATTTGAAATTAATCAATAATAATAAAGGGATAAAATTATTATCTCATATAAGTTTTTTTTCTTAATCCAATTTCATTTGTTTTCACTACAAGATTTTATCTGCATGGAGCAATGAAAACATACGAAACAATATGATTATGGATAGAATATAATAAATTATTCATATAGCCGACATAATTGAGTAAGAAGAGATTTTATTATTTATTATTTATTATTTATTTTCATTATTTATGAGACAGCAATAGGTAATAGCCAAAGGTGAAAATATACAAAGAGCATCTAAAAATACAATATTGCAAAATTATATATAAAATCCTTGTAACAACAACACCCCCTTATAAGAACACAATAGGGTTTAATACAGTATTATTATTATTATTATTGCTGAATAATAAACTTATTTTAAAATGCAATATTTATAGATGATAGAACTATCAAAACTTCTCAAGGGACAGAGAGAATTATTTTTTTATTATTTAATAATAAAATTAATTAAAGCCTAAATAATGGCAAATGAAAATCAAGGCTTGCCACCAGGGCCAGGTTTTTTTCTTGGGTCATGCTTCGGATTTGCTCCTGCATCATCATAATCCAGTACTGTACCAAGTAACATCTTTCTCATATTCATCATTTGGGTGCCATCCTAAACACATAATAAAAATAACATCAATTTAAATTAAATACATATATTTATATATATCATGTTATATATAACTTGCATGTACTCTATAAGAACATATCAATAGCATCCTATATATAATAATATTGTAGGATATTTAAAAAAAAAAAATTAAAATACAAATTTCTGATTCATCCACTGATCAAGATTCCCCGTGAATGAGTTTCTCTTAAGCAAAATTCATATGATATGCAGCGTAAGATTTTTTAAAAATTTAAGAGAACTCAGATTAATAATATCATTGACATGCATATTATATACATTAGGATTGCATATAATTTTTTTTTTTTTTAGAATTATTGGAAATCCTGTTGCCAAACCATCATTTTCGGGTTTAAGCGGAATAAGTAAAACCCCTGGCTGTCTTAAGCTCTTACAAGAAACGCACTTCCAGAATTCGAATAATTCAGGATCTTAAGATAAGATCCTGAACTATACACCACCAAGTCACGTATCTTGGGGACGATTGCATATAATATGCTTTGACTTCTTTATGAAATTCTTTTTATGAAATATTTCTCATCAACTAAGTTTTCATGAAAACCTTTGCAAATCATAAGAAGTTGAGGCCCAGTCAGTGTGAGAGTGAAATAAATATATAAAAAGGAGAATGTGTGATACAGTCTAAATGAAAAACTAAACCATGTAAAAAAAAAAAAAAAAAGGTACCAGCCAGCCTCCTTAAACTGTGCATACCTTGTAAACTGAGTATTTAGGGTGGTGCATGCTATCAATCTTGAACCCTTCTTCAACCATGCCTACATAATAAAATGGAAAAAATAAAATAAAATAAAAAATGGGTGTCATAAATTGAAACTTCTATAGTGAGAGAAATTGATTAGATTGTTGATGCATGATATTAACTTAGAAAAAAAAAGTATTACCTGAGGATAACAAGGGAATGAGTATGAGAAAAAGAAGAAGAAGAAGAAAGGTCTTGATCCTAATAAGAGAAGCCATGGGATATATAGAATAATGAAATTAAATGGCTTACTTAATTCACAGGGAAGAAGAGGATGAGATTGGAGGAGGAAAGGACTGCTTTTATTCTCAAGTGTAAGTGGTAGGAAATGTGGGATTTGAACTACTGTTGTGATGGTGCAACTGCAACCCCACCCAATAGCAACAGAATTATGATGAAATGCATTAACCTTTTTGCCCACAAACCCTAAAAGTCAACTATACTATTCTTATTCTACATCGTCCCGTGTGGGAACATCCTCATTTTATAAAATGCCGACACTTGTAAAAGATTAAAAAAAAAAAAAATCGTAGTATACTAAAAGAAAAAAATTACAAATTTAAATACGATTTTTATTTTTATTTTTTAGTGGATGTCATGTCCTCATCTGAGAACGACTTTTAGTGGATGTCCGTATATTATAAAATATGGACATTCTTATCTGAGAATGTTTATCTAAATTTATTTTTCACAAAAAAAAAAAATGATAGATTATACTTTTTATTTTAACGGGAACAAATTAAAATTATCTTTAACAAGTGTTGAACGATTGCCCCAACTTGATTTTTATTGGTTCCTCCACTAACTATATGCATATGTTGTTATATGTCATCGAAAAATACAAACAAACAGTCCCTTAATATTGCATGGCTCATACTCAATAAGCCATTTTCAGCTTATTGGCTTTTCTGGGTTTCTATCAAATTTTTGCACAAGTCAATCTGCTTTTTCTTGTCTATTGCCTCTGTGGATTTTAATGCGCCACAAGCACTCATTTTATTTCATCTCATTTTATAGATATTTTTTTTTAGATCATAATGTTGGTGTTATTGTTTCAAAGGCCAGATGGTTAAGTTACTTATCTCCCATTAATATTACTTGTTTTCAATAAGAATCATGGAGGTTGATTAAAGATGCTTGAACTTGTATCTACTTTAAGAAACATCAAAAAAAAAAAAAAAAAATTATTTCCTCAAATGATCATGGTTAAAAGTATTGAATTATTTGGTGTTTGAATTAAAACTAAGCAAAATGTAATCATATTAGCCACAATTAATTGATTGGGTGCACAAATAAAGGGAAGTTCATTGGCAACGCCCCCGAAATTTCTTTTTGAGATTATTTATACATAACAAAAATCATCTTTAACTATATTTTCAAATAATAAAATATTATTTTCTATAATTGCTCCCTACTAGATTTCGTATTTTAAAAACGTTTTATTACAACATCATTGATAATAATTCCAAGTAATTCTTTTTCTACAAAATATAAAAGATAATCATTTAAAAACTGATCACCCATCTGATTATGTAAATCTGTCTTCACAATATTCATTCCTGAAAAGCATTGTTCAACACATGTCGTAACTATAGGCAATGTCAACGCTAACTTCAAAAGCTGATACACGAAAGGAATGAGATATGCTTCTTTATTTGTACCAATAATAAGTAATATTTATTTATTTCCACTGGTTAGGTCCACCACTGGCCACAACCTATGTAACAATCTATGTCGACCAACTAAGTAGATGTTATCCGTTTTTGGTACAAAATATATTATTGTTTTGTTATTAGGCTTTGCAACTCAAGAGCAACTAAGTTATAAGAACTCGGGGCTTAAGAACTAGTTCAGACACTCACTCGCTAACAGTGTGAGATATTACAATCTTGTTTCTTAAGACCTTTGTGAGAGTCAAATCAAAATAATAAAACATTAACATATCCATCTGTATATGGGATCGTGAGTCAGATGTATCAAATATAATAGTCTAGACTCATCAACGGAGTAGATATTATTCACTTTAGACACATGATCCTTCACAATTTTATTCTTGAATTCCAATACACATATACCAAGTTAGAAGAACAAAAAAAAAAAATTATATTATAGTCCAATATACTTGGGCTCTAGGCTGTCAGCCAGTTCAATTGATAAAATCTATTTAGTAAAAATAAGAAATTTGAGATTCAAATATCGATCATATGGGTAGAGAGGAAAATAGTGACGTTAGGCCCAAAAAAAAAGAAGGGCATGTTTGTATGGCAATGGGCCGGGCCAGGCTTTGATAAGCCCGCCCGAGCCCGAGAAGTAATATTCAGGCCCGGACTCGGAAAAAGCTAGGCCCGAGTTGTTATCGGATTAGGCCGTAGGCCAGTCTCGAGCTTTATCCGACCCGTTTTTTATATAAAATTTATATATATATATTGTTGACAGTGGATTTTGGTCTCAGGGCAATATGGTTATATCACTCCCGAGGTAATCCTCCCTCAATAGTGAATTTATTTGGTTATGTGGGAACCAAAAGCAAATTTAGCAGAAGATAGGTAATGCGTCAATCAACAAAAAGATTTAACGTGGTTCGGTGGATTTGGATCCGACCTACGTCCACGGACACAAACAAGATGATGCTTTTATTACTCAAACACGATTCTCAGATCTTTTTTGTGTTTACAAGTTGGAGTTTGATGATTCTGATGATCTTTACACATACTCTACCCTTCTATTTATAATAGTGAAGGAATCAGATTCCTCTTAGTATGAGGTTTCCTAGTTGAAACAATCTCCAGCTCCCTCAAGGAAACCTTTATCAAATCTATCTTTTACTTCCTTTATCCTACTAGAACTCTGACTCCTCAGTTTTCCTGTGAAAGTAGGATAACTTATCTTCTGGAGCATATCCTGCCATACTCACGGTCTTCATGTGGTCGGTCATGATAGTCTTTTTGTACTGGGAGTGCTGCTGTCGACCTGATAAGTGCCCGGTCATCTTGAATTCAAGTGGTCGGTCTCTTCCTGTTGTGGGCGGTCTTGTAACTTATAAGGTGGTCGGGCTTTTATGTAAAGCGCTCGGCCCTTACTGCTGGCTTTTATGGGTTGGGTCGGTATTAATGATCTCACTCAAGAAGGGAATTACCCTTCTACCATTGTCGTGCTGTTTTAAATATCATAGTCCCTGAAAACCCATCAACATATGTCCCCTAGTTCTCGGTTCCAACGAGTATACGATTGGTGCCGGGAACTATATAAAGATGATGTGCTGATTACTTTGTTGGTGGTCGATCCGTAGTTGAATCAAAATTTTCGTCGCCTCTTTTCAAGCACCTCTTCTTGAGACGCACAACAGTCACGTCTGTTTAAATGCCCATCAAATCACCTTTAGGGTTTTTCCTAAGTGTGACACTTGTCAATCATCTCTTTTGCAGTTGACATTTGGCGTCCATCCGGGTCTCTTTTCTCGATCCAACGGCCATGAGCGTCCCACTCATGACTATAAAAAGACGGGGCTTTTACTGTGCAGTCTTCTTGGTAAAATTTTCTCTCCTTCCAGTGAATATTTCAACCGTGACTCACTTAACTCAGTACTCCCGGAGTTTCTTTCAGCCGTGCGTTTTTTTTCTTTCTCCGCTGTGACCTGTTTAGCTCTCTCGGAATTTCTGAGCAGTTTTAGAGTTTTAGCTATAGACTGACTTCCCCTTCCTTTTTATTTTCCGGACGTCTAGGATTCTAACGACAGTTCTCCCCCTGAAAACCCTACTAAACCCTTGGCCCCTATTGCTGAAGAGCTTTCCTCTGGCTCGGGAGCACCCAGCGTGGAAGACCTTGATACTACCCTCACTCCTTCTGAGATCGAACAAGACTCTTACCATCAAAGGGTTCCTCGGAAGGATCCGGAGCCCGGTGACTTTGAAAGCTCGGCTTTAGACATGGTTCGGCCCTCTAAGATAACCGAGGATGATCTGGTACTGCTTCGGCAACGATATGACATCCCGATAGACATTGCTCTTGAGGTCCCTCTTCCATGTGATCGTGCCAGTCAGCCTGACGAGGGTTC
>SKCR01030211.1:0-43051 GCA_019454045.1 Zanthoxylum bungeanum
TGTCTTCGTTGGTTATTCATCTACTCAAAAGGGCTATAAATGCTATCATCCTCCCACACGAAAATTTCACGTGTCTTTGCCGATGTCACCTTTGTTGAAGACGACCAATACTTTCACGACCCTTATCTTCAGGGGGAGATGTCATTCATGGAAGATAAGGACAAAAAGTCTTTCCTACTTGAGCTGTCTGTGTCTATGCCATTTGAGTCTTCATCTCCTCCTGTAAAGCCCGATTCTTCATCTTCTCATGTAGAGTCCGAGTCTGTTCACTGACCGCCAGTCCAATTCTTCTATGCATCGTCTCAATCGAAAATGACAAAAATTGGTTAGGTGCAGATGGGTTTTCACTGTGAAATATGTCTGATGGTTCATTAGAGAGGTATAAAGCGAGATTAGTTGCCAAAGGTTATACTCAGACCTATGGCGTGGATTATCTTGAGACATTTGCTCCAGTTGCAAAGATGAACACTGTGAGGGTGTTATTGTCATTGGCAGCCAACTTTGGATGGAGATTACAACAATTTGATGTAAAAAATGCCTTCTTACATGGGGATCTTGAAGAGGAAATCTACATGGAAGTTCCTCCAGGATTCGATTCTACAAATAAAGAGCAAGTAGTATGCAAATTAAAAAAGGCATTGTATGGACTCAAACAATCTCCGAGGGCTTGGTTTGGAAAGTTTACCAAAGTTATGTTGAGTCTTGGATTTAAGCAAAGTCAAGGTGACCATACCTTGTTTGTGAGACATTCGACTTCAGGGGGAGTTACAGTTTTGCTGGTCTATGTAGATGAAATAATAGTGACTGGAGATGACATGGAAGACATTGAAAGGTTAAAGAGATGTCTGTTGAAAGAATTCGAGATCAAAGAGCTGGGCAAATTAAAATACTTTCTTGGCATAGAAGTGGCTCACTCTCGGCAAGGGATTTTCATATCCCAACAAAAGTACGTAATAGATCTCCTGAAAGATACTGGCAAACTTGGGTGTAAGCCAGTTGACACACCAATAGAGTCCAACCATAAACTAAGTGATGTCCCAGAAGATGCTGCAGTGGATAGAGGTAATTATCAAAGGCTTGTGGAAAATTGATTTATTTGTCACACACTAGACCAGACATAGCATATGTTGTTAGTGTAGTGAGTCATTTTATGCATAATCCCAAGGAGACTCATCTCAGGGCTATGAACGGAATCTTACAATACTTGAAAGGTTCTCCAGGTAAGGGGATCTTATTCAGACGAAGTTCAGAATTAAGCCTTGAAGCTTATACCGACGCTGATTACGCATGATCACTTGATGATAGTAGATCAACCTCAGGTTATTGCAAGTACTTGGGTGGAAATCTGGTCACTTGGAGGAGTAAAAAACAAAATGTAGTTGCAAGATCGAGCGCAGAAGCATAATTCAGGTCAATGGCGCTTGGAATTTGTGAACTCCTATAGCTGAAGATAATTTTGAAAGATTTGAAGGTCAAGTGGCAAGGTCCGATAAGATTGTATTGTGACAATAAGTCAGCTATCATTATTGCACATAATCTGATCCAACATGATCGCAGCACATAGAAGTTGACAGGCATTTTATAAAGGAGAAACTTGATAGTGGCCTGATTTGCACTCCAAATGTCACCACGGAGAATCAGCTTGCAGATGTACTCACAAAGGGGCTGTCCAGTGCAGTTTTTCAGAATTTAGTTGGCAAGCTTGGAATGGATGACATCCATTCATCAGCTTGAGGGGGAGTATTGAAAATCATGTTTTTTATTCTTTAATATAAAGGATTTGGTAGTTATTATATTCCCTGATTCTTGGGGATTTAGGAGACCTCCTATTTTGCTCTTTTCTAGTTTAGTCCCTTTTATTCTTTCCTACTTTAGTCACTACAGATGTGTACATATATGTATTGAACAAACCTAATTGATATAATAAAAATTCGACATTCTTTGTCAAAACATATCATCTGCACTTACCTGTGCAACCTCCAGTCTGCCCAGCTGTATGGCTAGCTCAAATCTATAATCAGGGTCGGTAGCCACTTCTAGAGCCTCCTCTATCATACCTCGTGACTCCAGGAAACGAGCCACACTAAAAAAGAGAGAAGAAATATTCATCAAAACACAAGGAACTTTCAAAAGCCAAATTTCATACACAAAGATACAAGAGATTAGAATATATTACAAAATCCCAAATATAATCTCAACTTCAAGTACATTATCTACACAGGTTAAAAGTGCATACACCAGCAGAAATAGACATATCTTACTTTGAAGAATGAAATAACTAACTTCACAAATTATGTACTCAAGGCAAACCAGGTTGGAAAACTAGGCAAAACCTAAATGTCAAGCAGTATTAATTTTAAAAGCTTTTCAAGCAAATAAGAATGATTTCATCGGAAGCCTATAAACAGATTAAAAACAAGAAAAATGGGAATATTCAAGCAAACACAATGAATATCACAAAAAGGATGGAATACAACAGAGCTAAAACTACTTCTGTATATAATCTTCTTTTCTTTTTCCCTTTCACTTTCTTCTTTTGAAACAAATTTGGTAAAGGTGCAGCACTAAAATAGGTACTGGCCTATCCAACAAAGCTGCAGTTATTTTCGCAATGGCCAAATGGAAAATCATACTCAAATATTATTTAACATCAATGCAAAATCTCCATCTGTTTGCAGTCAATTAGCAGTTGTGAAGATCGTATATACCTATTATGATGTTCTTTAGGAATTGAAGGTAAGAGTTCGTTGGCCCTCTCCAAATCTCCACGCATCAAAAGAGTCTTGTACTCAATCAAGCTGAGAAGCAATGTGTATCCCATAACACTGCACAACATAATATATATGATTAAAAACTCCATTTACAAAAAAGAATGATAATATGGTGTTTACAAAAACCATAAACTTGCTTACTTGAATTCCTTGTCAATCAGATACACACAGCTTTGACTAGCAAGGTACCCCAACAAGTACATAGGCCGATCCAAATGAAACATTGTGGTTACCTAGAATAAGAATATTGATTATCAAGATTCCTCAACCATATTCCTAAAAATGGATGAAAAATGGTCAAATGAAACAATGTCAAACCAGGAAGAATTCATCACACCTCACCACCAACGCAGTAATTAAGTCTCCAGGAGGAATTGCTGTAAATGAAACAATCCCCAACCCATATACCAGTCCTGACACGTTCGTTGGTTTCATGAAGAAGCTCAAAAGCATCTTCAACACCCTGTTCATCCACAGGCCTTCCACTATCTAAATAAGCTGAAACTACATCGCGCTGCAAGATAAAGATTTAGTTCAAAATTATAAAGCATACCAGACCACACATCCGAACTCTTAAGAATGAAAAGTAACCTACAGAAATTTATGAATAGGATAAAGGATCATCTTAATGTAAATCCTTACATTGTACTTCAGGGTGTAAAATGACGAATCACTTGCAATCGCTACTAGATCACCACTGTCAGCCCAATAAAGGTTCTGACATATTTCGAAATAAGAGGTGAATATATATAGCAAGTAGTGCAACTGGAAATCATAAAGCAGAAACAGATGTCTTTTGCAAGAACATTAACACTTACTTTCACTGTGACATCAATTCGCCTAATCAACCTGCATTCAGCCCAATCATAGAAGCAAATAAAATCATTCGAGCACATTGCCAATAAAGTTCCTCCATAAATACGCTCAGCTGAGAAGGTTGGTCGGACACTCCTCTTTTCCTGAAATGCATTATGCCATTCTTAACTCCATCATGTAGTCCAAATAGGATATTAAATACAATAAACTAAACATTACAAGTCAGGAATAGTCATCATGATATTTAAGCATTGTAGGGTTTTCCTCTAAGACAAAATCCTCAAAATACCCCTTCCCCAGCAAACTTTCTTGTTTCCCCCTTCAACAATAAACAGAATAGATGAGATGAGATGAGATGTGTGTGCGTGTGTGTGACAGAGTAAAAAAAGGTCATTAGCTTGCAGTCTAAACATATAACTATACATTAATAAGAAACAACAAACCATATTTTCTATCCCAATAGAAAAGGTAACAGACCTGAAAATTCTTACTGAAAATCTTAATCTTCGATGAACTTTCTCTAACAGCATATTCTCCATCAGATGACCAAACAATCTCCAGTGCAGAACCAAATGACCTATTTCTCCATGCCAAAGCTGTATATATAATATACTCACCATCTCCACAGACAACAACAAACCGCCCATTGGGATTGTGCTTTAAGCTCTGGAAAACAAAAGAACTGTATGGATCGTAAAAAGAACACACAGGAGAGAGTATATACGAAAAAGAAACACAATAGATTAAATCTTCCTTTACATCATTATGCTTTAATTGGAAAATCAAGTTCAACCACGAAAAAAGTTAGTTTGGAATAGGTCCTCCCATCATCTTCTTTGAGCTCACTCTACATTCACGATACCTTTTCTCTTAGCAGCAAAGAGCAATTATCTCAATCAAGGTATAATATGCAGCACATTAACATGCAATTATACACCTAAAACTAACATACACAGGAAACTTCTAGGCAGCCAGTCACCACTAAAAATAATGATAATCACGAATGAAATGAAACCTTTAAAAGAAAAAAATTATAGAAACCCCATGGCATAACAGAGGAAAGCATAAACTGATAGCACACAGGCATATAATGAAGAGTCCTAAAGTCTCTTTTTACACTCTTGGAATGGATAATAAGCCATACATGCTCAAAGAAACAATGTTGAAAGATAATGATAATCCAGACGAATTAATCAGCACAAATGATAAAGCTCCAGGAAAAGCACTCCCCAATTAGTAATGATAAACCAACTTCTAGAAATACATAAAATGCATGAGCTTCCGAATATTTTACATTCTAATTAGTAATTACACAAAAGTGGCATGTTGAAAGCATGTAAAAGTTTTTTTTTAAAAAGAAAAAAAGAACAGAAAGTAACAGCAATTCCGGGACATAAAACATCAGAAACAAGTTAGAGAGAGGACATAAAAATGACAACTCACTTGTGGGTAAAGATCGCAGGTTCCCAACTCCTTAACAGCCAATGGCAATCTTTCTCCATCAGTAACCTAAAAACAATCAACCAATAACTCACCTGAAATAAAAGTATCTATGCCCTGAAGCAAAGGAAGTAGACGGTCTAAACCCTAACCTCATAATCTGCTCCCACACTCTTGATGTTCACAGTTTGAATCTCATTGTGCTTAGCCCATATGATCTTTCCGCTATTATCCATACTAGCGACAGGTTCTTCACGACCAATTTTCACCATGATAGTTCCCTCATCATAACCAATCACAATCCTGTGCAAGAAAAGTAGTAATGGTATATTTAGTTGATGTGTTGAAACTTAGATATAATTTAGATACATCAAATTTCGCAACATGAGTGATGATCAGAAAAAGGAGACAATAGGGTATGCATGCTTCAACCAGTGTTGTTAAAGGCGCAAAGGGTCCTAAGGCCTAGGCGCGTGCCTGATGAAAGTGAGGCGCAAATTGTTAAAAAAATATATACAAGTATCTAGTCAACTAAAATAAAGAGAAATCATAGAAAATATATAAAAAAACAATTACAATAATACAAATACTGATAATATAAATTAATTTGTTTCTCAAAATTTGAAGCCAACCCCAAAACATATCTTAATTTATTGAATAAATATTATACAATTTGATTTAGGGTTGAGTGAGTCAATTCGAGTTGGAGTTTTCTCACACATTTTTATGAGGTGTGCCTAGGCCCATCTAAAAAGCACGAGCTTTTGTACCTAGGCGCGCGCCTGATGAAGGCCGCCTGGCCTGACCCTTCATGAGGCGCAGTGTTCTGAGCCTAGGGGTGCCTGAGGCACGCCTTTAACAACTATGGCTTCAACAAGCATTCAACAACACCAACAGAAGAATGGAAAACCTAAATCTTGACAAATTTGTTCTAGCTCATAGTCTATACATGAAAAAGAAAACACTCCAAACAAAAGGGAAGTGAGAAGTGAGAAGTGAGAAGAATAGCAAGAATAGCATTTTAATGACTTTGCAACCTAAAACAAGTTTCCTAATGTATAGAGCAAATATCTCGTAATAACCCCGAAAATACATGAGGGCAGCAGTTTAAATAACATTACGGAAAAAAACAAACATAATGACGCTCACCTGCGTGAACCTTTCATATACCCAACAGCCCAAACTCTTTCAAGTCCGTAATTCAATGTGTTCTCAAGCCTGTGTGTCCATGAAATCAGTTCAGATGGAGTTAGCAGAATTCCACTTGCTCAATCATATGCAACTTAAATCAATAATCAGCTGATTTACGAAAATTCAATCAGTAAAAGCACCCAGAAAAATCTCCAAGATTAAGATTACTCAAAGCTTGGATATGAATTTGGATATTTAAGACTCGATTACGAAACAAAAATAGACAAAAGTGCAAAGCAAAGTCTACATTATAACCTTAAAAGTAAAACTCAAAGGTTACCTGTAAGTGGTTGCATGCCAAATACGAACTGTACCATCCTCAGACCCAGTGATAATAATAGGAAGCTCAGGGTGAAAGCATACTGCAGAGACATTGTGAGTATGACCTTCAAGTGTCTGGACACAACTCTTGGTTTGATAATCCCAAACCTGATTTTAATAAAGTATATTTCTTAATTATTCCAATAAACATTTCCAACAACAAAACATGGAAAACGGAAAGAAAAGTATGGAGACAGACCTTAGCAGTGTGATCATCTGAACCAGTGATCAGATAAGGTTTATCACCACCAGTAAAGTAATCCACACAGTTTACTCCTTTTTGATGGGCATCCAGTGTGAAATTCGGATCAGGGGAACCAAGGTTCCAAATCTGGTGATAGACGCAAAAACGGCAAAGTATTAGCAATCAGCAAACGAAACAAGAATTACATCAGAAGGTCATCAAAAGAAAATTCCCAAACCTTAATGGTGCGATCAAGCGATGCACTAGCAAAAGTATTGGTGTCTTTCGGATTAAATGTCACTTGCATAACATAATGAGAATGTCCCTCAAATATCTGAGTACACATCCAACCCTTCTCCCAGTCCCAAAGCTTTATGAGCATATCATCAGATGATGACAGCACATAAGGAAGGGTAGGATGGACGGCCACACACCTAATGTAATCTGTATGAGCCTCAAATACCTTAACTTTGTCCATTGTATTGTAATTGTATACACGAATAAACATGTCATCTGCCCCCGCAACTACCCATTGCTTACGGGCCACAAACTTAGCTGATCTAACTGCAAATACATGATTCAGGCATTAGAGAGTAATAGTTATCCCATTAGGAAGAAATAAGCAGAAAAAATAAAATTAAATCAATCTGTCGTGCAGAGGAAAATGCCAAAAGAATATACTGATATACATATAGAACATACCTGGCAACTCAGTGACCTCAAAAGACTTAGCCATAGTCTGAAGCAGTAGCAAAAAGTTTACATCATCATCAAATGCATTGAAAAACCACTAGAACTAAAAGAAACTTAAAACTAACAAAGGCATTGTCACAAGTCCAAGGCAGCCTAATAAAGTAAAAAGTATAAAATTTCATTCATTGATAACTTCAAACGTATCAACGAATCATAAATTTATAAGAGGCTTAGAGGTTTGATATGACTAAGTGGCAGTATGCTCCCTAAATAAGGTGTTCAATGTTCATGACTGTTGGAACAGTATGCACACAGAATGAATAAAATAGAAACAGCTATCAACAACAATCACATACCTGTGACTGGTAGTTCCAGATACACACAGTTCCTGAATACAAACTCGCTAGAATCCTGAGATATCAGTTATAACAAATCACTTTTAGCAGCTTCTCATAAAATCGCAACACTCTAATTACACAACTTAAAGTTCCACCAACCAACAAGGAAATTAAAAAATATAAGGCAAACATAAAAATAAAAAATAAAAAGATTATAATTACCATGGTTCATTCGGATGCAAATCCACAGATTTTACTCTCTCAGATCTTTGAGCAAGTTTTCTCTGATCCAGTTATCATTTGAACATAATTACAAACAGAATTCAAAATATACTACTAATTGAAAATACATTTACAAACAAGAGAGAGATCTAATTTAACACATAGAAGTGAATGTCAGTACCTTGATATCGAGTCTGAGCGGCTGTTACACAGACAAAACAAAACAAAATTAATTAGTAAAAAATCAAACATCGGATCTTTAACAAAACCAAGCCACCAAGGCATCGTTCAATAGCTTATAAAAACCTAACACCGTAACTCGAGCCCTAAACCCGGATGCCATAATTGCTCAAACACAGTTCAGTTGGATCCAATCACACACCAGATCTCAACTCGATTCAAACACCTATCATAGCCAACTAACAGTAACGGAAAGCCAAAACAGAAAACTGTGTTCAATTACTTAATAACGGCTAAAATTCATACAATTTATTTAACACAAAATGAGAAACATTGCAATGACACGCTTTCAACAAGTGAAGCCTAAGATCAGTTTTCACATTCCAACACTTTTTCCTTCACTTTTCTCCATTTTATCGGCATCCAAACACAGGCAAACATCACACGGATCGAATCAAACGCCAGATCTCAACTCAATTTAACAACGCGTTTTGGTTCAGAACCTAAACTGACGAATTGCAGCATTCAATTATTAAACACGTGGCTAAAGGAGAAACATTAAAATGAAATCGAAGAAAATAGTGATCAGATCTAACTCTAAGCGATATGATATGATCAAACAGATCAGATGACTCACCATTTTCGATTATCAGGTTTGCGAAAACGAGATCAAAGCTCTTCACAAGGAAGATGTAAAATTATAGATCCAGATAGAAAGAGGGAGAGAGGGAGAGAGAGATTTTGGTGTGATTGATAAGTTAGTGAGAGAGAGAATCCGTAAATATGAAAAGCGAGAGAATGAAAGAAAGAAATGCTTCATGCTTTGTAGTTTGTAAATTAATTAGGGGAATCGGAATTACGAGGGTGCCACTGCATGAGTGGAAAATTTTGTGTGCGACGTCGTACGGATATAACGGGGAAATTGCTTTGTTGGTAATGGACTACGGAGTATGGTGGATCAGTGAGGATTGTTTAGTTTCTTAAATGTGACGATCTTGCCCATGAGGCAGTGTAACCCCACTTATGGGAGTTGATTCACAAGCGGTGTCTTAGCTGATTTAGAATTTGTAAGTCCCGAACTACGTCTCGGTTGATTTCTGGACAGTATTATAATTGTATGTATCTAGAATCTCAGTTGATAGCATATTGTAATATATGTAGTTTGTAATAATTAAAAAAAAAATGTGACGATCTTGCCACGCTGGACACTTGGCCTAAGCAATATTTTATATACGTGTAAAAGGTATATGTACGGTCAAAGTATTCTACGTTTTAATGCGAGATTTTTTTCGAAGAAATAAATATAAGCTCAGTTGCTGGCAAAAATAAACGTTATTAATTAGGGATGGCAAAATCCAGATTCGGATCCAAGTTCGGTCGGATCCGGATCCGAAGGTATTTTTATTGTCCCGGGTTCGAATCCGGACCCGGGTAAATATACACAGGTCTGGATTCGGATATCCGTTTTTTATTTTTTTATTTTTTTAAATTTTTAATTGTATTATTTTATATTTATATTTTGTCAATTTTATTAGTTTTATTTCAATTCATTTATTTTTTAATTATATTCTATTATATTTTTATTTATATATACATATTATTTTGTATTTTGTATTATTATATTTATTTATTTTTTCCGGACCGGGGTCTATCCGGGCCGGACCAGTGCGATCTTGGATCCGGATCCGGATTCTGCATATTATTTTGTATTTTTTATTATTATATTTATTTATTTTTTTGGGACCCGGGTCCGGATTTGCCCGGGTCCTAATTTATTAGACCCGGTCCGGATATTTTAATCACGGATCCGGGTCTACCCTGACCCGGGTCTTCTGAGTCCATGCGGATCCGAGTCGGGTCCGGATAAATTTGACACCCCTACTATTAATGTTATGTTTGGATTCGGGTAAAGAGATTTATTAAAAAGCATAGTAAAATAGGATAAGATAATAAGAGATACAGTACAATAATTTATTTTATTATGTTTGGAAACATGGTATGATAAAATAATAATTTAATAATGTTATTGTGTTTGATGGGAAAGTATTAAAAGGTAAAGAAAGAAAATGTTAATCAACAAAAATAACATGGAAACACTCGACATTGGAGTTTTATCAACAATATGGTAAAATTGGATTTTTCAATCCATCAAATAACCCTAAATATAACCATATCTTTCCTTTACTTTATTTTTTTGGAAACGTTTGAAACTTCGTCGTCAAATCATCCAACTCGAGTTTAAGCAGAACAGGTAAAACATCTACCTGCTCAGGCTCTTATAAGAAATGCATCATAGACTCGAACTCGAGATCTAACAACCAAATCCTAAGTCTTTTGCCACCAAAACACACCCATTGAGGGCATATATTTCCTTTATATTTCTTCACAAAATCTATTATTTATTTTACCATACCTTCTCAAACCCCAATACAAACAAAGTAGGGGTGAGTAAAATCGGTTTCGGTTCCAGTTCCACATGAAACCGGAACCTACCCGGAAAAATTCGGTTCCGTACTAAGTGGAACCGGAACCTACCCAATTAAACAGGGTACCCTATTATTCGGTTCCAATCCGGTTCCGAATTACCCTATTTTAAAATATTTTAATGAAAACTACATTCTGATACGAGTCCGTAGAAAAAAACGGGGATCAAATCGGAATGCGGAAGCTCAAGAACGAAGAAAATAAAGTTTTAGACTTTTAATGCTCGTCAGCCTCATTACCCAATCTGTATTCATTTACAATTAGGCAAGTTATCAGTGCATTAAGTTGTCTAGTTGTTAATGGTTATTAAAGCATGTGCGAGATATATATTAATGCATCCTTTATTTGATGCATTATGTTGCTGATGAAGTGTTTTGCACAGTTCATAAGATTCCATAGGATGGCTAATACAAAGGAACGCTGAGAAAGTCACTGAATAAATGATTTTGGACATATTTTTTTGCTAATTAAAGTTTAAGCATGGTCAAAATATTGTTTGCTGACAGAGCTTCCATGCAGCTTATGCTGCTTCCATGCTCCTGTATGCATCTGCCACCGGAACCTAAACTGGTTCCATGGTCTGGTTCTGGTTCCGACCATTTTGGAACCGGAACCTACCCGGATAAAATCGGTTCCTTCATTTTTGGAACAGGAACCTACCCGATTACAACCGGTTCCGGTTCCAAACCCAGAAAACCGGTCCGGTTCCAACCTGTTCCTGGTATAACCGGAACCAGTGCTCACCCCTAAAATAAAGGGTGAGCCTAATTGGCAAAATAAATGCTATTAGGAGTAGAGGATAAAATCTTTTGAACTTTGTCTATCCTTAACTTTAATGTCCAAAAATACATACATATATATATATATGGAAAGAGATAAAGCATGCTGCTAATAAATTTTTTACGAGGAATTTCTAAAAAACCCAAAATCATTAGTTCTCTTCCAGTTAAGTCTAAACACAAATGATTATTCTCATTTAGTCGTTTGACATATAAGAAGACATAAATATATACATAGTCAAATAATATACTTACAAGTTTGGCACTAAAAAACAAAAAAAAAAAAAAAAAAAAAAAAAAGAAGATAAAATTTAGTGCAAATAATGTGGGTTTTCATATCTTCTTTATTTGAATTCCAAACCACAATATGTAATTTACTATATATAGTTAATATTCACTCTTACAACTTTCATCAATGAATCTTTTCAACTTCCACAATGTCAAAATCAGCCACAAAATCGTTATAACGTCGTATTCACACTTACAACTCATTCCCAATATCATTAACGTACATAATTCTCAGTCATATTTCTCAATTATAATGACAACCATAAATACTCAATCACATTTTCACCGTTCACGAATTTTTTTTTAAGGATTGAAACTCAAATATATTTTTAAGTCATTGTTCAAGTGAACAATGATTTTTTTTAAGAGTTGAGCATGATCAAATATATTTTTAGGCATGTAAAATGACATTATAATTGTGATTGAGTATTTAAATTTATTATTGTAAATGAAAAATATGGTTGAGTATTGTGCATGTGACTATCATTGTGACTTATATTTGAAGTCCAATTTTACTGTTCATTATAAATAATATTTAATAAAATTAATGTGTTTAAAAAAAATATAATGTTGAAATTAAGATGGGTAAAATATGGATGTAAATATGATGAAAATCAACTTAGACTATACTTTGGATTAAAAAGAAAGAAAACCTATAATAACTTCCTTTTTAGAAATTAGTGATGTTGATTATCTATTTTTTTACTCTTGGATTCGATTTTGGGAATATGGGGATAAGGTAAACTCATAAATAATGTCTAACAAATTATGAAAAGAGATAAAGCATACTACTAATAATGTGTTAAAATTATGTCTCATGTTTGGTAATGGATTGCATTGTACTAAAATATGTTTATCTAAAGCAAACCTGTTAGTTTATTGAGTCGGAAAAAAAAAAGAAAAAAAAAACCTCGTCAATTATTGTTATTGTGTTGAATACTAATATCTATATAAAAAGAGATATAAAAATATGACAAAATTTAATCATAAAATATCAGTACGATATAGTTTAAAAGTAATTTTAATAGAGTATCAATTGATCTTTACATTTCTTACTAGCTACTTGGCCTGTAGTAGGTATCTGGTTTACTGCTTTAGGTATTAACACTATGGCTTTCAACCTAAATGGTTTCAACTTCAACCAATCTGTAGTTGATAGTTAAGGTAGTGTAATTAATACCCTGGCTAATATTATTAATCGTGGTAACCTTGGTATGGAAGTTATGCTTGAACCTCCCCAATGGGCGTGGCTTGATGGTGTAGAGTTCAAGAGCTCACCTTAAGATACTGGGTTCGAATCCAGGGAGTGTGTTTCTTGTAAGAGCTTGGGACAACCGATGATTTTACTTGCTCCGCTTAAGCCCGGAAAGGGTGGTTTGGCAATGGAGTTTTCAATAATTCACAAAAAAAAAAGTAATGTTTGAACGTAATGCTCATAACTTCCTTCTAAACCTAGCTGCTATTGAAACACCATCTACAATTGGATAAGATTTTGATCATTGTGTAGACAAATTTTTGAAAAAGGCTAGTATTGATTTGTTATTGAATCATTTTCTTTAGTAGTTTTTTATTTACATTTTTTTTAAGTACTTTTATGCTTTTCTTTATTTTCTTTGATTTGACGTTCTATGAGTCTCTTCCTTTTTGCATATCGCCACTCTCTTTGGCAACATCTACTAATTCATAACTTAATTTGAAAGTTATATTTCGACTCAGACGTTTTTGAGACGCCTCTAATAACCAAAGAACGACAAATGCTTTTCCTTGTATGGATCATATTTGAATGGAATTTGATGAGTCGATCCGCCTGCACGTCTTATTTTTATTGCTATATCGGGAGTTACTGTTGGGAAGCGGCCGTGAGTGCACAGCGGAAAATTAAATAAATCAAATTATGATGCCGCTATCCCTTTGCCCAAGACCCATTTGTTTTGATTATTCTACAAGCCTAGACATGTTATTATATATTCTAAGCATAAGAACTCATAAAACATGCAAATAACATAAACCTAAACATGCTAACTATCATAAGAACTCTAATTAAAATAAAGAAAGAAAAAGACTTACTTGAACCGAAGACTCCTCCAGTCCTCCCTCCAATCTACAAGCTTTTCTCGAACTCAGCAAGCTCTTCCACGTTCCAAAGAGCCACCCAAGTGTGTGGCCTCCAAAGGTGCACACACCAAAGCCAAAACTCAACGGCAAAACTACGCCTTGAGTGCACAAGTATTTTGCCCTTGGTGCTAGCCTAGGCAAATACCTCAAAACTTTTAACTCGAGGTTCCTCTAGTCAATTAGACTTAAGGATCCTCAAAATCAGTGGCTTACTCTTAAACTTTAGAGTTGCTCACTTATATAAACCCAAGATATGAAAGGTTGGTGCAAAAATTTGTGAAGAATTCTTTGGGTTTATATAGTGCTCCAAAGACAACAAAATTAATTAAGAATCGATGTGGGATAAATGCTAATTTAATCTTAGCCATTGGATCTTAATTTAGTGGTTTAATGAGATTATAAAACCCTAATAAGAGTTTGGGCCGAATTGGAATTCAAAATAAATAACAAATAAATTTTTTTTACTATTCATATTTATTTATTCCAATTCCCAAAGTGCCCTATCGTCATTCACCAATCCCTAAGCCACTATGGAACCTCATAAATGATTTGTTCAATAATTAAACACATTGAACCATTTATGAACAATTCCTACAACAATCATATATGCTGTTAAATTTGTACTGTGCACTGTTAACCATTGATTTCGACTTTGTTATGTGTGACCTTTTGGGTTCCCCTCAAGTTGGACATGAAATGAATCGTGATAATTTAATCGAACATAAATTATCCTCCGATCAGATGGTTGTTCAATTTCAATGACCAAGGTTGACATCTAGCAACATGCTAAGGCCCTAAAATGAAAAGGAAAGATATATATACCCATTATGTATACGATTTACATATGATACGGTCCATCGCCTCACTGTATCCCCACCGTTTGACCTAGGGTATGGAAAGTGTCTACCCATATAGTCAAAGGTATGATGTTGATAGTGTCATGAATCGTGCTAACCCAAGAATCTCACATGATTCTTCCGCTGCGGCCACAGTCTCAAGCACTGATCACACATATCAACCCGCGAACTGGAATATTACTCTTATAAGAAAATATTATCCGAGAGAGTGGCGATTCTCTGTTGTATCTTTACAAACTTCATGTGTTTCAACAAATGACCCAATCATACCCTTATGACCAGATCTTTTGAACCGGGGAAGGAGAATGTCAAAGTTATTTGATCCACACTTAAGATTGTAAAGACCTCAAGTCTAAGGACTAGTCATACAATCGATACATGAAAGTTCTCATAGACACATGGGATAAACACTCCATGTGAAAACTTTCAGTGGTCAGTTCGATGGACACGAGCAACTCATGTATCCATGTGATACACCAAGCGGACGGATCTCCGCTAGTAGCCTATGAGATCGGCTACCCCACTTAAGGGCAGATCATATCATCATGCTAGTCTCTCCGCTTTGTGAACGCCCAGATTATTCACAAAACTATGACTAGAAATGTTTAAGAGTAATGATTCTCATAAGGCGTGGAAGTCATCATTTTATTACTCCAAGGGCTTTATTACAGTGTTTGATGATTCATATAATTTATGTAAGACACGTATAATAAATATTGTCATTTTATTAATTAATGAAAATATTACAAATACATGTACATCTAGCTCATCCACAAGTTGGGTATAGGGCATATCCCTAACAATCTCCCACTTACACTATAGCCAACTAGTATGAATCTGGACACTATACTCCCGGGTGTGCCTATCATGTTTTTGTTGAGTCAGCCCTTTAGTTAGAGAATCTGCAAGATTATCTTCTGTGGGTATTTTCTCTATATAACTTCTTTTCTCTCAACAATCTCCCTGATGAGATGAAATCGTCTGAGTACATGCTTGGATTTCTGGTGGGACCTTGGTTCCTTTGATTGAGCAATGGCGTCCGTGTTGTCACAGTACATCGTGACGCCATTCTTTATCACGGGAAGCACTTCCAGCTCCATGATGAACTTCTTTATCCAGACTGCTTCTTTAACTGCCTCAGATGCTTCAATATACTCGGCTTCAGTGGTGGAGTCCGTTGTAGTTGACTGTTTTGAGCTTTTCCAACGGACAACACCGCCATTCAAAGTAAACAGATATCATGTTTGCGATCTGTTGTCATCCCTATCGATCTGAAAGCTCGTATCACATTAACCAATGACTTTCATCTCAAAACAATCTCCGTATGTCAAAAACACATCCTTAGTTCTTTTCAGATACTTGAGGATTGTTTTGACAGCTGCCCAGTGTTGCTCACCAGGATTTGTCTTATACCTGCTCGTTATGCTAAGAGCATAAGAGACATCAGGTCTTGTACATAACATGGCGTACATGATCGATCCTATTGCTGAAACATAAGGGATCCTACTCATACACTCTCTATCTGAAGGAGTATGTGGACATTGCTCCTTAGATAATTTGATTCCATGATAAGTAGGTAAATTACCTCTTTTGGAATCTTCCATTTTGAATCTTTTCAAAACTTTATCTATATACGTAGATTGAGAAAGTCCTAACAACCTCTTAGATCTATTACGGTAGATCTTAATGTCGAGGATGTAGACAATTCTCCCAAATCTTTCATGGAGAAATTTTGAGATAACCATTGCTTGGTGGCTTGCATCATGGGAATATCATTCCGATGATTAATATCATCGACATATAATACAAGAAATACAACAGCACTCCCACTACTTTTCCTGTAAACACGAGGCTTGTCTACATTTTTGATGAAGTCAAATTCTTTGATTGTCTCATCAAATCGTATATTCCAACTTCTGGAGGCTTGCTTGAGTCCATAAATGGACCGTTTAAGCTTGTATACTTTATTATGATCATCCTTAGATGCAAATCCCTCAGGTTGTGTCATATAGACTTCCTCTACGAGGTTCCCATTAAGGAAAGCTGTTTTGACATCCATCTGCCATAATCAAAGTGTGCAGCTAGTGCCAGTAAAATTCGAATAGACTTTATCATTGCAACAGGCTAGAAGGTTTCGTCATAGTCAATTCCTTGGATTTGTCTATAACCTTTCGCCACCAACCTAGCCTTATAGGTTTGGATGTTGCCTTCTGCATCAGTTTTACGCTTGTAAATCCACTTGCAGCCTATGGGTTTTATCCCTTCAGGTGCATCCACCAAGTCCCAGACTTGATTATGATACATAGAGTCTATTTCGGATTTCATGGCCTCAAGCCACTTGACTGAATCAATGTCATGCATTGCTTCGTCATAACTGGTAGGATCGTCATTATCAATGACCTGATCATGTTCCTCATTAATATGGAAACCATATCTTTCAGGCTCATATCTTTCCCTACCAGACCTTCTAAGTTCATAACATTGTGGTTGTTCCTTCGCTGCCCTTTTGAGGGGCCTGAGGCTTAGTTCTATGTTAGTTTGTTCTTCTCGTACCCCATCGAGGTCAAGTCTACTCCCACTATATTTCTTGAGAAGGAATTCATTCTCTAGAAATTTAGCATTTCGTGAGACAAATGTTCTTTGTTCATTTGGGACGTAGAACACGTATGCTCTTGAGTTCAAGACATATCCTACAAACTTACATTTAATTGCCCTATCATCCAATTTGTTAGTTTGTGTGAGCTTAACATATGTGTCACATCCCCTAACTCTTAGATAACTAAGACTAGGACGTTTCCCAGACCATAACTCATATGATGTTTGACTAACAGTCTTGGAAGGAATTTGGTTTAGTAGTAGTGTTGCAGTTTCTAAAACAAGACCCCAAAATGAAATAGGTAGATCCGTGCCTGGCATCATTGATCGGACTATATCTAATAATGTCCGATTTCTCCTTTCGTAGACCCTATTATGCTATGGAGTTTCCGGAGGAGTCCACTGGGAAACAATGCCATTTTCCCTCAAGTAATCTTGAAATTCGTCGCTTAAGTATTCACCACCTCGGTCAGACTTTAGTGACTTAATACTTTTATTAAGCTGGTTTTCTACTTAAGCTTTGAAGACTTTGAATTTCTCAAAGGCTTCAGATTTGTACCGCATAAGGTACACATACCCATATCGCGAGTGCTCATCGATAAAGGTAATGAAGTAGGAGAATCCACCTCTAGCGGTGACTGACATTGGTCCGCATACATCAGAGTGTATGAGTTCTAATGTCTCCGCTGCACGTTGTCATTTACCTTTGAAGGGTAATTTGGTTATTTTATCAAGTAAACAAGACTCACAAGTTCCATAAGGTTCATATTTGAAGGGTCTGAAATACCCATCCTTATGTAGCTTAGTTTATCTTGTTTCATTGATATGACCTAAGCGACTGTGCCATAGAAGTGATTCATTGAGATTATTCGAGTTAACGTTGTATATATTAAAGGTTGAACATTCTTTGTTAGTTTGTAAGACATAGATACCATTATTCAAAATACCATCTCTATATTTTATTTCATTGAAATAAATAGAACATTCATTACAACTTATTAGGCATGAAAAGCCTTTATTACATAAAGAAGAAATGAAATGAGGTTCTTTACTAGAGAAGGTACATAAACACAATCTTCTAAGTCTAAAACTAAACCATTGGCAAAACTAATGAATAAGTCCCCACGCACAATGCATCCAGTTTTGCTCCATTACCCATGCGTAAGTCAACCTCCCCATGACGGAGTCTCAACTGTTTCTTAGGCCCTGCACATTGTTACACAAGTGAGTCCCACAACCGGTGTCAAGCACCCAAGTAGAAGGTTCAGAGTTTTGAGAATATAGTTCAATCATATACAACATACCTGAAGCATTGGGCTTCTTGGCCTCTTGGGCTTCCCTATCTTCCTTGGTTTTCAAGGATCTGCAGTCTTTCTTCCAATGACCCTTCTTTCCACAAAAGAAATATTTCCTTTTCCTTTTTTATTCTCCACCTTACCATTGGGCTTTAGGTGATCTGGAGCCTTGGTCTTGCCCTTATTTTTCTTTGGGCCTCGTGGCTTCAGGTCCGTACCTGTAAGCATGACGGAGGTTTTAAGCTCCGGTTTCAAGTCATTCTCTGCTTGCTTTATCAGATTGTGCAATTCTGCTAAAGTAGCTTCTTTATCAGACATATGAAACTGCATAATAAAGTTAAAGAAGTCTTTGGTAAGGACTGAAGAATTAGATTGTGACCTATCTCATGATCCATGATGAACCTGAGGTTGGCCAATTTTTCAATGTGGCCAATCATCTTAAGCACATGTCCACTAACAGATCATTCCTTATACCTTGTTTGGAATAAGACACATGACACTTGGAATCTCACGGTATGAACGGAAGTTGCATACAACTCCTTCAAGTGAAAGATGATGGTTTGAGCATCCATATCTTCGTGAGCTTTGTGAAGTTCATCCGACATAGAGCCAAGCATTATGTAAATTGCTTGCTCATCATCATCGACGTGTTTCTTCCAAGCATCAAATGTATTTTGGTCAGCATCTTCTGCGGGTTCAGAGGGAAATGGTCTTTCAAGAACATAGAAAATCTTTTATTATCGTAAGACAATTTTAAGGTTTCTAAACCAGTCATTGTAGTTGTCCCCTTTGAGCTTATGCTCATCAAGGATGGAACAAAGTGATACTCTGTTTGCCATTTGAATGTTTGTTAAATATTTTAACCCACCTGTTAAGAGAGAATGTTAAAATTAGGAATATTTTCATTAATGTTTCATAATAACATGAGCTTTTAATATTATGAAGTTGCTCCCACTCAATTGTTTTAAAATTTTAAGCAAATCGCATCAACCCCAATATGATGGATTTCTTGTGGGCAAGGATCCCATTATCATCATTTCATAACTCCGACTAGGGCCGGTCGTTATAAAATATGATAATTAGGTAGGTTCCCAACCAATTTATGATATATATCACAATTCTTTGATCATTGGGTTGGGCAATCAAACATGTCATAGCTTATGCTAGTCCTTATGGACACCCAATCTTTGCCACTAAGTTATAAGACCACGCCTAAGGGTCGATACGTCTTATGACTCAGAAAAGTCAAACCATTGTCAATTGTACGATTTAGGGACAAATTGGTATTGGTCAGTCTGGTAAAGCCTAGTCCTGCCAATACGGTAAAAGCCATTTGGGTCTATACTTTACAATGGGAGGCAAATTTTAGACTTAAATTATTATTGAGGATTTTAGCAAGTTTAAGTGAATAACTGTCAAATGGATTCCTCCATTGAAAATTCCCCAGAGGAAAGGTGGAGCGAACTCTCTTAAATACCCTTACCTCTTAGGCTCTTATTGCCTTGGTGATAGGAATAAACAATAAATCCTCCAAATTAGTCCAACACTTTAAATATGCTTTAAGGTAAGCTTTGAGTAAATGATTATCTAGATGTCTTCACAACTTTTCCTTTTGGCTATAAAAAAATAGTGAGTGAAGGAAGACACTAAATCATTATCTAACTCTAGTAATATCTTTGGTTAAATTAACTTTAGTTTGGAAAGTTTTATTAACGCATTGGTCCCACCCCACTTGTATCTTTTATAATGTCTTTTATTATAAACAATTGATTTATATTTATTAGCCTTAAAGGTAATAAATCTCTAAGTTCATCACGGAATAATTACTTAGCTAAGGGATAAACAATACACTCTTTATTTCCTTAGAAAGTCTCTAGATGCTTGCACCCTAAAATAATCATGTCAATTCTAATCATACATAGAATCATCAAGCATATGAGTTTTAATATGTTGGAATTATTTTTAGGCATTAAATAACTTTGATTAATATTTAATTAGATATTGCATTTTATTTTATTCAAATACATTTACTATTCACGTTTTTTTACAGATGCGTGAACTTTAAATGCAATTTCACAGTTCAAATCTTAACCAAATCATGCAAAACTTGTGCCTAAAATTAAGTTCAGGGCGTTAGCTTCCAACGAGCTTTTACACACCCAATTTCGAGTTCAAATAAGAGAGAACTAATCAAAACAAAAATAGCGCGCTGATACCACTGTTGGGAAGCGGCCGCGATGTGCGCAACGGAAAATTAAATAAATCAAATTATATGATGTGTTATCCATTTGACCAAGACCCATTTGTTTTGATTATTCTACAATCCTATGCATGTTACTATATATTCTAAGCAGAAAACTCATAAAACATGCCAAGAACATAAACCTAAACATGCTAACTATCATAAGAACTCTAATTAAAATAAAGAAAGAAAAAGACTTACTTGAACCGAAGACTCCTCCAGTCCTCCCTCCAATCTACAAGCTTTTCTCGAACTCAGCAAGCTCTTCCACGTTCCAAAGAGCCACCCAAGTGTGTGGCCTCCAAAGTGCACACACCAAAGCCAAAACTCAACGGCAAAACTACGCCTTGAGTGCACGGGTATTTTGCCCTTGGTGCTAGCCTAGGCAAATACCTCAAAACTTTTAACTCGAGTTCCTCTAGTCAATTAGACTTAAGGATCCTCAAAATCAGTGGCTTACTCTTAAACTTTAGAGTTGCTCACTTATATAAACCCAAGATATGAAAGGTTGGTGCAAAAATTTGTGAAGAATTCTTTGGGTTATATAGTGTGCTCCAAAGACAACAAAATTAATATAGGTGCAAAGACAACTTAATTAGTCCTGGGATAAACGCTAATTTAATCTTAGCCATTGGATCTTAATTTAGTGGTTTAATGAGATTATAAAACCCTAATAAGAGTTTGGGCGGAATTGGAATTCAAACCAATAACAAATAAATATTTTTTTTTACTATTCACGTTACTATTTATTTATTATATTCCAATTCCCAAAGTGCCCCTATCGTCATTCACCAATCCCTAAGCCACTATGGAACCTCATAAATGATCTGTTTAATAATTAACACATTGAACCATTTATGAACAATTCCTACAACAATCATATATGCTGTTAAATTTGTACTGTGCACTGTTAACCATTGATTTCGACTTTGTTGTGTGTGACCTTTTGGTTCCCCTCAAGTTGGACATGAAATGAATCATGATAATTTAATCGAACATAAATTATCCTCCGATCAGATGGTCGTTCGATTTCAATGACTAAGGTTGACATCTAGCAACATGCCAAAGCTCCCAAACGAGAAGGAAAGATATATATACCCATTATGTATGCGATTTACATATGATACGGTCCCTCGCCTCACTGTATCCCCACTGTTTGACCTAGGGTATGGAAAGTGTCTACCTATATAGTCAAAGGTATGATGTTGATAGTGTCATGAATCGTGCTAACCCAAGAATCTCACATGATTCTTCCGCAGCGGCTACAGTCTCAAGCACTTATCACACATATCAACCCGCGAACTGGAATACTACTCTTATAAGAAAATATTATCCGATAGAGTGGCGATTCTTTGTTATATCTTTACAAACTTCATGTGTTTCAACAAATGACCCAATCATACCCTTATTGTTGGGGTTTTAAGGGGAATACCAGTAACGCAGCGAATAGTGGAAAATCAAAATTTTCCGATTTCAAAATTTTTTCTCGGATCAATTAAATAAACATATTTATTTAAATATCCAATTATCAAATTCTGAAAATTAGACTAGAGATCAAATTTCTTGGTAATTACCGAATTACCCCAAAACTTTGTAAATTGATTATTTTAGTCCAAAAATTATCAAATATAATTTTGGATAATTCTAAATCATTTCTTAAATTTTTTTCAACACATCTAATGCATCAAAATCAGATTTCACAAAAATCCCCAATTTTTGAGTAATTGCCGTGAGCACCCCATATTTTCAAGTAATTGCATTTTGGTCCATTTTGTTCAAAACCTGCCAAGATCAAATCCAATCAACCCAAAAATTTACATGCATCATGTTCATACCATAATACATCTCATATATGAAAAGCCCCAAATTTGGAGTGGGTTAAGAACCCTAATTTTTCAATTTCATCAAATTGTCCAATTTTACCAAATCTTCAAAATCCAACACTTTAATCCATTTAATACTTCACCAATCTAGCCTCACCACTTTGAAACAACTCTAGAACAATTCTAGGTCACCAAGGAGTGGCTTACCAACTCTAGAATGGCAACTTGATTTTCCAAAAATCAAAAGTAAAGCTTTGAAACTATTTCAAGCTTACTTACATGCATCAATCTTTCATCAAAGTTCACAACCAAAATAAACACAAACTATAAGAAGAGAGACAACACCAAAGCAACACAAAATGATGCTAAGTATGTTATAAACAATTTTCATATTTAAGACTTTGAAGAATAACTTACAAAACCATGATTTTCCAAGCCCTCTTCTTTTAGCCTTCAAGTTTTGTCTCAACTACTTTTGTATTATGTTTGGTGTCTAATGAACTTTTCTAACCCTAAAAGATGAAACAAAACAATATATACTCTCCCAAAATTAGCCTTGGCCGAAATTGGTGAAAGAAAATATCAAATATTTTATTTTTGTTTCATTTAAATTCAACTTGTCAACTTGCAACTTTAATCATCAAACATTTAATGAATAAAGTAAGTCAATAATTGCAACTAAAATATAACAATTTATTTAAATTAGGGTCATGGCCGAATTTTGCATGTAGTAAAGGAAATAGATATTTTCAAGTTTTAACATTTTAAAACAAAATCTAAGTCATCATCACATTTTGATAACCTTTTTCCTTTAATGCAAAAGTCAACAATATACACTTATAATGATTTCCTAAATTTATCATTTCATAAGATATTTATATTTTAATTATATTAATTATTTAACAATTAAATAATTAATTAATTAATCAAATACAAATATCTCAAATATATGTATTATATTTACTTTAAATATCTCAAATACATATATAAATGATATATGTCAAATACTTTATTTGACAATTTATTAATGTGTATTTAATAATATCATATATTAAATACAAATACACATTAATTAGGAAATGACGGTTCGACCCATTTGCATGTATTTTTCGTTTAATGTTTAAACGATTTATAAATAATCAACATTATTCATAAAAGTTGCCATAGTGCTCTACGAGTATATTTCATTAGTTAGATTCGCTAGATTCAGGTATACCCGTCACAAAATCCAATTTCGTGTCCATAATTTACCCATCCGTAAATTATGACGACCACAGATAAACTAGCTGAATCATACAGGTCGAGGTCATTGCATACGTATAATCCCTCCATCACAAGTATCCGGATAATCCCAGAGATATAGATGTAAACGTCAAATCTCTATAGGTATTATCCCGTCGACGTTTCTATTAGCAATCTCTAAATAACACTCGGAACTTACTTCTGAAGCTTACTGTGGCCACAGATTTAACAGATTGCTAATCACATATGGACTACATATGCTCTGTACACAGAACTGACAGATCCTATCTTGATACACACAGGATATCCTGAGGATCGGTCTACACCCAACGAACATGCGGAGGTCTGATCTAAATAGATCAGTGACGTGACTGCCATCTAAGTGTGGATGATGTCTCATATATCCACAGTGGTATCTCAAGTCGAATGACCACTATGCTACTCAACCCGAGAAGATTCTTATTGACGTTGGTGTACCATCCATTAAGAATCTTCGGTTAGTCGTTCAATATTTATCCACAATAAACACCTACACGTCTATACGAGTCTCCCCAGACTCATGGTTCATTGGGATAAACCATCGGACCAAGTCCCGATATACGACATGTACTGGTCTCAACGAATTTAACTAACCGACCTGTGTTAGTAAATCTTGACCAAGAATTATATTTGATAATATACAATTAGCAGTAACACTTCCCAATGTCAATTACAAACTAGTTTTGTAACTGTGTATTGTATTATATATTATCGGGCCTTTGTTTAATATATACATATCACTAAACTACATTAGTTTCAATCTAATCGTAATCAGATCGAATACGTATATAAAAACAAAAGGTGCAACCATAAATAAGTAAATTATGGAAAAAGAAAATGATCATATTCATAATCAGACATAAATACGGTCCGGATTGGCGCTCTGAGCACCAACCCCAACAATTTCTCCCACTTGCTCTTGTGACAATCAACGGTATCATATACACATCTCAATGTGTATCGTATACTCATGGCTCTCAAAAGCTCACCTCGCACTTAAGAGGTAGGGAACATGAAGTAGGTTCGCTATAACATATTGAGTTTGTCAAACAAACTCCACCGTTTCCCATAGCCAGCATCATTCATATTTTGTAGAATCTAAATTATACATTAATATAACTCTGATGCTACATCGGTATTATGCTATAGCTATGAGTTGTCCAAGTATTTAGGGATCAAATCCAAAATACTATGAAGACAACCACAAGCATAACAGCAATACAAAACTTCTAATTTATCAGGTCACTATGCAATTTCATAAGTCAATACTTCATAAGTTGCATCTAATTCCACTCACAAAGTAGAATCCTCTGTGACACTCTCATTGCATCTACTCTACTCTGACTCTTATGACGTAGATTGTCTAACGTCATAATTAGTCTCAAAACTATATGACCCTAATGGTTGCAGACTGTATTCTCCATGAATTAGAAACTCGTTCTTAATATCTCAAAGATCACAAAGAACATGTTTCAAGATCCATCCTATGGTCTATAGGGTATCAAAATAACTCGTAACAATTACGATTAAATCGATATCTTTAATCGCACATAATAAAGTATTCATTATGTCATCATCAAATGATACATAAGATTGATTAGACATTCTAATCAATATCTCTTTCAAAAAGGAATAATCATTTATGAAAGATGAATATTATATATAAGACACACATTAACTATCAAACAGTTATACTAACTGTCATACATATAGCTTTGTTGTGTCTTTTATTAGATCATATCTGATGCACAAAATAATGGAGTATCTCACAAGTCTCTTAGTTTTATATCTTATATAAAACTTTATATCGAATATAACTAGACTACTCCCACTCCCACTATTTCACGGAGAAAAAAGACTTAGGTAAATATTTTACCTCACAAACATATCATTATTACCATAATAATGATAATATTGTTAGGATATATAACACTAGAAAGTATTTGTACGCTCACACTAACCCTTTGATGAGTGTTGGATAATATGACCCATAACGTCACTATTTGTACAGATCATAGTGTTGTTGTACAAATTAACTATGTGACAAGGAAATTGCACTCTCATCATTTGTGATTAGATCACCTTAGATATATAAATGAAGGGAGGATTAATCATTAAATATCCCTAGTTCCTGGATTGAGAATGATATGAGACAGTATCAGTCCACGGAGGATTAATCATTAAATATCCCTAGTCGTAGTATTATCGAGACTGGACATCGATAATGCGGAATAAGCTAGTATTGCACTTGTGCGCGTTGTGAGGGCACAACGGCATAGTTCTCATATATATAAGTATTGGATACTTATGCAAGTGCGATAGGAGGTTGTGTTTCACCTATGGTACGGGAAACAGCTTCGCTCTGGATAGACCCCTCGGAATCCCATTGGTATTATGACTATGTGTCTATGGGAGTCCGACATCAGGGTAGGTGTGTATGATCTTAACCTGAGACTTACACCGCTAATGCTTACGACAATCAATATGCTTTAGTTGAGGTCGTCCAGGACTTTAACCGGTTCTGTGTACGCCAATGCTGGGCATATTGAGAATCGTAGATATTTGGGTGTGATGTCAAGACGAAAGTATCACACTCCAGTCATAGTGGAGATGATGTCACGCAGGATACGGTATTAGTGCTCTTAAGTGCTGGCCGGCCATCGGGATATTATGACAAGGTCATGTATATCCGATTATAGAGACTAGTTACCAGACATCCGACATGTGCTTCGGACGGGGCAGACACTTATCCAGCCCCAGCCCTAGCACGTGACTATCCGATACTGGGCCGATATACACAATATTGGTATACTACTACGCTTGATATAGATCTTAAATATTCTTAGATGAATATGACCGGAGAATTTGGTAAGACTTCGTGCTTTGCTAGAAGCCGATCTTGTCTCGTAAATCGGTAGAACGTAGTACTTGGTACGTACGTGATTCGGATACTCCGACGACCGTATTTACTGCCGAATTATCCGGGGATCTCATGGGTCGCTTCCCGATAATGCACCGATGACGCATAACTCGCACTCATTAATAATCTGGGATTATATAGAAGAGAGAGAGAATTAATCTAGGATTAATTACGGAGATATTTTATCTGGGATAAAATATCGTCTAAAGAGAGAGAATGATTAATTTGGAATTAATCGGTAAATTAATATATTCGATATATTAAACGAAATTAGATTTCGACGCGGAATTAAAATTAGATTTTAATTCGGGCAAACGAATTAATTTAGAATTAATTCGTTAGCGACGTAAATAGTGAATTCGCTAGGCGTAATCATTTAATTACGACGCGACGGAAAATTCGCTAATTGAGAATTAGTGAACCCGAGCCCGAGTGTGATTGCGAGCGCATTGTATTTCGAATTCGAGTGCGGCGACGCAAGTCACATCAAGCGTCAAATCATTCGTCACATCAAGCGTCAAATCAAATGTCACTTTGAGTGATGTGATTGATTGATGTGATTGATTTGATTGATGGTGATTGACACACATCAAGTCACTTTATAAAGTGACAATGAATAGTATGGAAGTAGATGATAGTGAAGTTGGTTGAGACTTTTACCATTTTAATTATTTAATGAATTATTTGGTAATTGTTTAATGTATTTTTCTTGGAAAATATATAAAGTTTTTGGAAATCTTTTTGTCAACCAATTACACATTTCTCTCCATCTCTCCTCCTCTATTTCTCACGCCCAATGGGCTGTTTTTCTCTCTTCTTCTCACTTCACAGCTCCTGTCGTGAGCTTCAAGGGAAGCATGAGTGTGTTTTTGATGCAAAAACGCAAGTGCTAGCACACTTACGAGACTTGCGACGGTGTTAGGGAGGTCCACCCATGAGCCGGGATCCGTTCGACGAAGCTTGGAGCTTGACGAAGGACCAAATTTGAAGCCAAAACAGTGAACTTCTTCACTGCAGTTCACGCCAAAACAGTGGGGATTTAAAAGTTTTTTGTTCTTGCCGCGTCTCTCAACCGATCAATGTGAGTATTCCGCTACCTCCTGTTGATGTATTCATACATGATTTCATTGCTTGTTTGATCTTGGGACCTAGATATAAACCTAACAATGGCATCAAGAGCTATAGGTTCAAGCATGAAAAATGTAGGGCTTAAAATTTGGGTAAATTGATTTTGAGCATGATTTAGTTAAATTGTTTGATTGAGCATGTTTAAATGATGTTGAATTGAAGTTTGATTGGATCAATTTCATGAAAATTGATTTGGAATAATTTTCCCCAAAATATTGATGTTGGCCGAATGTGATGGATATTTGGAATCTTGGATTTTTTCATTTTAATTCATTGGATGAGTTATAATGATGTTGGATGATGTTGATTTGAGATTGAATTGGATTTAATTTTGAATTGGATAAAAATCCCCAAATACTTACCTTGGCCGAATTAATAATGCCCTTAAAGTCTTGGATTTTTGATTTTTGAACATTAGATGTATTGGAAATCATTCGGGAAGTTAATTAGATGTCGATTATGGAATTAATTGGATTAAATTCAAATCGAACAAAAATTACTCCTTTGGCCGAGACTTAGAAGCATGTAAAATGGGTTTGATTTTTTCATTTATGTTGGACATGTGATGATGATAATGAACATGATTAATTGGACTAATTTGGTGTTTTAGAAATATTGATTTGGGTGATTAATCATGTAATGCACTTTAGGTAATTAAATTGCGAAATTGGATTTGTGTAATTTAATGAATTAGGCCTTAAATTGGATTTGGGCTTATTATGTTGTAATTGGGCCTATTGGGCTTGATTTTATCAAGTTGGGTTTAGGCCATGTGGATTGGATCCAATTGGGCCCAAAACCATAACCATAAAGCCCAAATGCAACTTATAAACCTTTAAAGTTTAATTGGGCCTAATGGGCCTAAATTGATTTCTGGGCTTATGGGGTTACTCCTTGATTGGGCTTTGGTTGCCGAAGCCCACGCCTTAAAGAAATTAATTAAAGCCCATTAGACTTGAATTAATTAACGTTGGACGTTAATCGGGCTTTGAGACCCGACGCGATTAATTTGGAATTTAAGTCGTTAAGGTTTAATAAATAAAGTGTAATATTTAATTTGGAATTGAATAGTGAATTAGTATTAAATACATATTAAATTAGATTTAATGTTGTAGTTTAATTTAATTCAAGAATTCGTACTTTGAGTACTTATTCGCAAAAACGAGTTTGACTCGAGCAAAATCAAATCGTTGTTTGAACATTGGATGATCACATAATTATCAGATTAATTAATTTGATTAGATTGATTGATAGCATGCTTATGTGTGAATACGTGGTTGTGATGAATGAATAATGTATATCGGATGGATATTAGTCGGGTGGGGCAATTTGGAAATTGTTGTAATAAATTTGATTTATTAAATTGGACCTGCGTGTCCAGCCTTATCACCTCTATTCTCTTTGTATTCTATTCTCACCTATTCCCCTCAATGTAAATGAGGTTTCTTTAGAAGTGTAGTGTAACGGGTAGAAGTAATACAAGTGCTAGCTTGAGTGAGAAAAGGAGAGATTTGATCTAGGATCAATGTGTTAAGTATCCATCCGCATATCATTATTATTTTTTATTTCATATGCGCTTTATTATGTATTTAGAATGCATGTTTAAGGGTGTATGATGATGAGACCTTAACAAAGATAATTAAATTGGTAGCCAATTTGCACGCGAAAAACCCTCATAAAATATCATGCGTTTTTTTCTTTCCATTGAGTGATTCTTACTCAAGATCCTAGATTGGCATGGGTTGTTGGCCAAAGTCAAGCCCTTGTCCGTCGAAGATGTGTTTGAATCACGAGGCTTTGTTCCATATTGGTGTCTTGTCCAAGTTGTGGTTTGTTGGCCAAAGTCAAGACCACTTCTTGTCCATCGACATTGATTACGAAGCTTCCATGGTCAATGGGTCCGCGTTTGACTGGGATCATTAGGTTTGTTGTGCCAAAGCCAAGGCCTAGTTGATTCAGAGGAAAAAGGTTAGGGTATATATTGGATATATAGGCATATATAGGATATATGTTTAGGACTTGGATGTCCACCTACTGGATCTAGGAATGGATTAGATCCAATTGATCTTAGAGATCTACCTAGTTAATTATCATACAATTTGTTGGCCAAAGTCAAGATTGTGTGATATTTAACGGGATCCTAGCCCACTAGGAAACACGGTTTCCCGAGTACTCGACAGAGGGTTAAAGGCTCGACGAAAAATAGTGGGAGGCAAGAATTGAATTTGCAATATTCGTTCAATTACTCGCCATACGCGCTCAAACAAATATCACTCGTCATATATATTAAAAGTATTAGTTGGACTAATATTTAATGTTGTTTTAATAAACAGTTGGACTGTATTATAGTTGATTATATATAATTGGATTATATTAATCAATATATTTGAATTAATTAATTTCAGTTTACAGTTGATTTTATAATTGGATTATAGTAATCATGTAATTGAGGTTAATTAATTTGGATTATATTTGATTATATAGTTGGACTATTATAATCATTATAATATATAGTACCACTAATCATTGATTAAATAGTTGGACTATTGAATCAAGAAAGAATTGAAAAGTTGGATATTTAAAATATAATCTGGGATTAAAATATTTTAAATGATTTAATTTTCAAATTGGGAATAATAATAGGTTACTTTATTTGATAAAATAACTTATATACCTTAAGCCCAAAATTAAGCAAAATAAGTAGAGCATAAAATCTTTGGAAGATTTATGTGATGATGACTTTAGTGCTTAATTTAATATACTTGTCATAATCTAATTTTAGATTTAAGAAGTATTAAAATTGCAATTTATAATTCTTGGAGAATTAATTGACTATTCTAGAGGAGATAAAGTCAAAGTTTGCAATTGGGCATGTAGCACGAGGTGCACATCGTTTCGATATTCTAAAACCCAAGGCTTGGCCTAAGGTTCATGAAATATTGAAAAGGATAATTGACATAACCCAAAGTGAATACCATTTGGATATGGCAGACACGAAGGAATTAAAGAAAGGGCAAGGCTCTTACTTTAAAAATGATTGTCAAAGTTATGTTCATAACTAGTATTGAAATTAGATTTTAAATACTTAGTGTGGTACATAAAATATATGTATTGATGTTCAGAATCTGCTTTGAGCAGGATACTGACTTCAAGCTGAGATTGCTCTGCGAATCGGAAACGGGACGAAAGTCGCTGTTTCGACCGTAGATACCTAAGTTTAGGAACTACCCTTCGGGTGTGTACTTAAATTAGGAACTGTTATAAGGTAACTAGTTTGACTAGAGACATTATCTTTATATCAGTGTTTAATCCAATGTGGATAAACCTTTATATTTTAGAACACTAAAGTGTTTCATTATATAAAGATGATATTAAGATAAACACATTAGATGTGAATAACAGAATTTATATTTTGAATATAATTAAAATCTCAAAACATATAAATGACAAATAAATAGCTCAAATTGATTTGATCAAGTAGAGACTTATTTGTGGCATTGTTGTCTAGGACAGAATTAAACAAGACTCGTATATCCGCACTTTTGAAGAGTGGGTATTAGGACTGATTTGACTATTCAAAGAAAGTCTACGAATCTAGTTTGTTAGGTAAAATGCCTAAAACACTGTTTACTTGGTAATAGTGTAAGTGCCACCGATCTGTTAGCCCTATTCATGGTGAAGTTAGTGGGCCCATATCTAGCTAGGCTAGATGTGAACATGAATATTTCATGACCTTAACGGATGTGGCATCACGTTATGGTTATGTGTTTCTTTTGAAGACACAGATCAGAAACTATTAGAGTTTAGACACGAAGTAGATAAACAGATCGACTGTAGTATTATGCCGTCACGGTAAGACCGTAATGGAAAATACTTAAGCAGTAAGTTTCAAATATACATGAAAGAGTATAGTATTCTTTCATATGAGGACTCCTCCCGAGACACGTCAGTTAGACGGTGTGTCCGAACGAAAACCGAATTTTGTTGGACATGATAAGGTTTATCACGAGTCTCTCTGAGCTATCATTTCCTTCAACATGATATGTATTAACTGTGCAAAACTTATTTAGAATAAGGTTCCATGAAAACTGTTTGACAGATATCATATAGGATATGAACAGGAAAGAAACATGGTTTCTCATTCCTAATAATTTGGGTATGCCAGGCATAACGTTTGGATGATACCAAACTAGAACCCAAATTGGATAAGTGCCAATTATAGGTTATCCTAGGGAAACCATAAGTATAGTACTTATATATCTCACAAGAGACAATGTGATTGTTGCTCGCCATGCGGTTTTCCTAAGAGGAATACCGATATGCAGTGGTAAGTGGGAGGACAGTAAAACTCGATGAAAATCGGGGTAATACTGTTCAAGGCACGAAGTCCGTAATGGAACATAAATAGTTCATCAAGGATGAAACTAACCATTAATCTTCGAATACACAAGAACCGCGTAGATCGGAGAGAAACAGAAACAACCTGGGGTATGGGTTTCTGATCTCACCTCATAAAGATATTAATCTTATGGAGGTATATCAACCGACTGCGTTTTGAGGAAGTGATATGAGGTATCGACTCCCTATTATGGCAAAGTGCCATGAGTCCGAAATGGATTCCATGTATAACAACTATGTTTGGATACTAGTTGTTGTACCGTAAGGCATTGTGCCTATTGGTACAATGTAAGTCTTCAAAGAAGACATACATGGATGGCAACATACCAACGTACAAAGCTAGGCTTGTGACGAAAAAGGTATCGTTATCAACATTGTGTTGATTACGGTTCAACCTTTTACCTGTTGCCATGGTAAATCCATTGGATAATGCTTGCTGAGATACTGCATATTTCATTTATGAAATGTGTCAGTTAAAAATCAAAATCGCTTTCCTGAAAAGGAAACCGTTTGGAGGATGCTTACAACATCCTGACGATTTTGTATAACCGACAAACAAGGTTTGAGGGTTATTCGATCCATGTTTGGATTGATGCAAGCATTAGATTCTTGGAACTGTCGTTTTGAAATAATCATAATGGTTTATGATTTGACTCAAAACGAAAAGATTCTTGTGTATATAAGGAGGTTAGTGGGAGAGCACTGATAATGAAATTCCATAAAGCAATTGGTGAAAGCTTGGCTTTCATAGAAATTCTCCGTAGAATTCTGGGGACGAACAACCTTTATTCAAGGAACAAAGATCTATTGGGATAGATTTGGAGTTGTTAACACTCTCTGGGAAATTGTACATTTAAAATGTACTTGATTTGGTGTCTCATACGCTTCGAGCATATGGAGTCACAATCAGGTCAATCCAAGTGATGGTCACTGGATTGAAATTAAGAACATCTGTTAGTATCTTAGAGAACTAAAGATGATGTCTAAAACTATAGAGAATGAGAACTTGAAGTGACTGGGATCACTGCTGCAAGTTTCCAAACAGTTAAATACTGCGGTACTATAAAGTTTAAATAACGGGACAGTGAGCTGGAAATCTTCCGAGCAAGATACTGTTGCCGAATAAACAACAAATGCGGATTATTGCTGCGGCTGAGGCAGCAATAGAAGCCATTTGGGTCGATAATAAATCTAATTAGATTAGATATAGTTCTGTTAGCAGCTGAGCTAGGCGTCAGCACAAGGCTAAAGAATTAAAGGTCTCATCGACGATCCAGATATATACTTCTATATTCATCTGATTCGTTCGGATCATACATCGTGGCGATGTGGTGATCGTATAAATCGCGTCAGACGATAATCATGGAAATCCGCTCACGAAAACCTTTCCTCAGCAATTTGAGCAACCGTACATAGTTCGGGTGTGTCGACACTTGAGTGACTGGCTATGTGCCAAGTGGGAGATTGTTGGATAATATGACCCATAGCGTCACTATTTGTACAGATCATAGTGTTGTTGTACAAATTAACTATGTGACAAGGAAATTGCACTCTCATCATTTGTGATTAGATCACCTTAGATATATAAATGAAGAGATGTCCCTATGATTAGTTCCTGGATTGAGAATGATATGAGACAGTATCAGTCCACGGAGGATTAATCATTAAATATCCCTAGTCGTAGTATTATCGAGACTGGACATCGATAATGCGGAATATGCTAGTATTGCACTTGTGCGCGTTGTGAGGGCACAACGGCATAGTTCTCATATATATAAGTATTGGATACTTATGCAAGTGTGATAGGAGTTGTGTTTCACCGATGGTACGGGAAACAGCTTCGCTCTGGATAGACCCCTCGGAATCCCATTGGTATTATGACTATGTGTCTATGGAGTCCGACATCAGGGTAGGTGTGTATGGTCTTAACCTGAGACTTACACCGCTAATGCTTACGACAATCAATATGCTTTAGTTGAGGTCGTCCAGGACTCTAACCGGTTCTGTGTACGCCAATGCTGGGCATATTGAGAATCGTAGAGTATTGGGTGTGATGTCAAGACGGAAGTATCACTCCAGTCATAGTGGAGATGATGTCACGCAGGATACGATATTAGTGCTCTTAAGTGCTGGCCGGCCATCGGGATATTATGACAAGGTCATGTATATCCGATTATAGAGACTAGTTACCAGACATCCGACATGTGCTTCGGACGGGGCAGACACTTATCCAGCCCTAGCACGTGACTATCCGATACTGGGCCGATATACACAATACTTGGTATACTACGCTTGATATAGATCTTAAATATTCTTAGATGAATATGACCGGAGAATTTGGTAAGACTTCGTGCTTTGCTAGAAGCCGATCTTGTCTCGTAAATCGGTAGAACGTAGTACTTGGTACGTACGTGATTCGGATACTCCGACGACCGTATTTACTGCCGAATTATCTGGGGATCTCATGGGTCACTTCCCGATAATGCACCGATGACGCATAACTCGCACTCATTATAATCTGGGATTATATAGAAAGAGAGAGAATTAATCTAGGATTAATTACGGAGATATTTTATCTGGGATAAAATATCGTCTAAAGAGAGAGAATGATTAATTTGGAATTAATCGGTAAATTAATATATTCGATATATTAAACGAAATTAGATTTCGACGCGGAATTAAAATTAGATTTTAATTCGGGCGAAACGAATTAATTTAGAATTAATTCGTTAGCGACGTAAATAGTGAATTCGCTAGGCGTAATCATTTAATTACGACGCGACGAAATTCGCTAATTGAGAATTAGTGAACCCGAGCCCGAGTGTGATTGCGAGCGCATTCGTATTTCGAATTCGAGTGTGGCGACGCAAGTCACATCAAGCGTCAAATCATTCGTCACATCAAGCGTCAAATCAAATGTCACTTTGAGTGATGTGATTGATTGATGTGATTGAGTTGATTGATTGATTAGTGATTGACAGACATCAAGTCACTTTAATAAAGTGACATGAATAGTAGATGGAAGTAGATGAAATAGTGAAGTGGTTGAGACTTTTACCATTTTAATTATTTAATGAATTATTTGGTAATTGTTTAATGTATTTTCTTGGAAAATATATAAAGGTTTTTGGAAAATCTTTTGTCAACCAATTACACATTTTCTCTCCATCTCTCCTCCTCTCTTCTCACGCCCAATGGGCTGTTTTTCTCTCTTCTTCACAGCTCACTGCCATGAGCTTCAAGGGAAGCATGAGTGTGTTTTTGATGCAAAAACGCAAGTGCTAGCACACATACGAGACTTGCGACGGTGTTAGGGAAGTCCACCCATGAGCCGGGATCCATTCGACGAAGCTTGGAGCTTGACGAAGGACCAAATTTGAAGCCAAAACAGTGAACTTCTTCACTGCAGTTCACGCCCAAAACAGTGGGGATTTAAAAGTTTTGTTGCTTGCCGCGTCTCTCAACCGATCAATGTGAGTATTCCGCTACCTCCGTTGATGTATTCATACATGATTTCATTGCTTGTTTGATCTTGGGACCTAGATATAAACCTAACAATGAGTGGTAATTATATCACTATTTCCCACTCATTTAACCTAATATTTTGTATAGTTTCTTGAATTTTGTGAATATTTTGATGTGTTTTGTGTTATTTTGTAGATAAATAAAGTTTCAGGACACTCTGGAGGTGATTTTGGCCAAAACAGTGAAAATTGGACGAAAAGGGCAAAATGGTCATTCGCGCGTCGCGATGCGCAAGCCTTTGGCGTCGCGACACCTAAAATGCGCCGAACAGTGCTAACGTGCGCCGGGTCCACAAGTAAGATTTGAGGAAATTTGACTTTGCTAACGTGCGCCGTGACACGTGTCACCATCACAGCCGATCTGCTAACGTTCGGCGTGCCACGTGTCATCATCCTACGGTGCCGACAGTCACCATCGCCACGTGTCGCCATATGTCACTCCATCTATCAGCAACGTCATCGTCCACATCACCAGTTGACCGAGTCAAAGCGCCACGTCATTGCCACGTCATCATAAACCAATCACAGCGTGCCACGTGTCGTAATTCTATGGTGCCGACAGTCACTTTGCCACGTGTCGCCACGTCAGCATCAATTATTTGCTCATTTATCCGAAATCGACACGTGGCGGATAAGAATCTGAGCCGACCAATCAGAAGTCGCCACGTGTCACAATAATTGAGATCCCAACCACCTTACCACGTGTCACCTTATCACCTTATCCAGAATCTGAGCCGACGAACCAGAGCGTGCCACTTCGACAATCACCGGCGTCGCGACGCTGGCTTGGCGTCGCGACGCCCGACCCCTACTGACGCCTATAAATTCAGCGCGATTTCAGAATTCAAAGCATGCATTCATTGAGTTTTGTAAGGACTCTAAGGATTGCATCTTGTGTGTTTTAGTTTTTGTAATTTTAATTTAGCATTTTTACTTTTAGTATTTTTAATTATTCACTTTTACTTTTTGTAATAAAATTTTATTTACTTTTTTACTTTATGTTTTGTAGTTAATTTACCGATGGGGTAAAATGTGAAACATTTAATATAATTATCTAGGTAAATCTCACTTAATTATAATTTATAAATTATAATTTAACCGGATTAATTAATGGCAGACTTTATTACCGCCTATATGGTCGGTCTAAATATAAATTATTTTACCGCCTATATGGCTGGTCTTTATGTGACAGATAATTACCGCCTATATGGCTGGTGTAATTGGACTAAATGGATTACCGCCTATATAGCTGGTTTTAATTGTTTAATATTATTAATTCCTGAGAAAGCAGAACATAAAATAATTTATATATTATAATAAGTGAGATTCCTAGATAAGAAAATTAAATGTGGATCCTCTAACCCCATCATTTTATTTTATTCTAGGGAAGTGATGAAACACAATATTCACACACTTGATAATTGATTTTCTTTTTATGAGTAATTCTTTAGTTTGTTTATTGAGTCTTAAGCTTAATGCTTCTTGTTGTCTGATCACCTATAGATTGATATGGTAAACTTAAAATGAACTAGACATAGGGATTTTAGGTTTCAGCCTTAGATTCAATAGCCCACGATCTTCATTGAGGATAGATAACCCTTTAATAGATTTCCTTACACGATAGACATATACCTGTCGGGCGGGGGGGTAACCATAATTGGAACTTGATCTTAATGAATCCAGGTAATTTGGTTGACATAGACATATGGTTCAATTGGGTTATACTGGGTATTTGCGTCTGACCATCGACATAGGCTTTTGCATATTTTCGTGTTCCAGGTTAGCAATCTGATTTATTACACATAGATAAGAGAATCAATTCATCTTTTTAATAATTTTGTGTGGAGTCACAACCCTAGATCCTTGAGTCTTTTCTTTTATTTTCCTTAGTATTTTCTTTTGAGTCTGTTTTTATTTTAATTAGCAAATTCACATTCAACCAACCAAAAGTAATCAAAAAATCATTCTATTCTCCCTATAATTAGATACCTGTAAATAAATAGTATCAATATTTAATAACAACAGTAGGAATTAAGTCATCGTGGGATCGATATTTTTATACTACTTGAACGATACGTGCGCTTGCGTTATACGTGTGTGTTTACGCCGGTTAAGTTTTTGGCGCCGTTGCCGGGGCCTTATTTTTCTTGAGTTATTAATTTTGAAGCTATCTAATTTACTTGTATCTAATTTTCTTTATTTATCTGTAATTTTTATTTCTTTCTTTTGTTTTCAGATGATTGAAAAATGGAATATTATTGGAGATTGAGAGATGAGCTTTACTAGAAGATACACCCCAAATCTGGGAGCAACAGTCCGGTTTTCTGAGGCCTGTTGTACAGCCCAACAACTATCACTGGATGTCAGAATCAAGCAATACTACATTTGCTTATCAGAACGAAATGTGGAGATGTGTGATTTATGATGGTAACCACCCGAGCGATCAATGCATATACTTTTCAGAGTGGCAGAATTATCAGAATCATTCAAGGTACGAAGAAACATCATATTTTCCATCTCATCCACCATCTACCTTCGATTTCCATCAACAATCAGAACCATCAGAGGAAGATCAGATGATTGACATGCTCAAGGATTGGGTCAAGAAACAAGATGAAAAGTTGGATACAATGCTTGAAACATGCCAGAATCAATTTGAAAGTATTCAGAGACAATCAGAATTCATTCAGAGACTGACAGATCAAACGAGACAATTACCTCAAGAAGAATTATCAGATGAAACTGACAAAGCCTTCGAGTACCAAGAGATCCACAATGACACCTTAACAGAGGAGGAGGATGAGCAGTATCAACAACCAGAGGTATCAGTTCAGGAGCCCAGACCAACAAAGTCTCAATTTGATTTTTATTATTCTGACTCTGACGAGGATGAAGCTGATCTATTTGTACCAACCGCACCAACAACGGAGGATCAAACTTTCAATCCTCAAAATGAAGATCTTGAAGCATGCTTTACCATGATGTTTGATGAAGATCTACCTGAACCATCCATTCCAGTCGTATCAGAGGATGAAGACCTAATGTCAGAAACATCTTTACATCCTCAGGCAGATACTTTTGGAGCATGCATTTCACAGATGACGGATGAAGAGTTGAATACAGAAATTTTAAAATTCATCTGTGAAGAAAAGGTGGAGCAAGAAGCAGAGCAAATGGAGGAGCAAATGTTTGAACTTATTAAAGATCCAGAGCATTCAGAAAAAACATCATTGTTTTGGGGAGTACAAATCAAAGATATCACCCAGAAGCTTGACAGAATGCAACTTTCATTCAAAGTCAAGCACCATACAAGACCTCATGATTTTAATTCTTTCTTTTCAGGAACCAATGGAGCAACAAAGATCAAAAAGGTGGCACAAGCACGAATATGACAAAATTCTTTTTTCCACTTTACTGTTGGAAGAGACCCTTCAAAAGCAACGCTCACGAGATTGTCTTTAATCGGACATCCAAAATGACATTGAAACCTCCTTAACAGATGGATTTTAGTCACGTCTGGCTGAAGACGAAAAATTTAGCGCTAGCAGGGAGGCAACCCATGCACTTTTGTAATTTCTATTTTTAAATTTTGTGTATACATGTTGTAGAGTTTTTAATTTTGTGTGTTATTTTTGTAGGGAAAAGCACAAACGGAGCATTTTAAGACAGAAGGAATGGTGTTTGGCAATCACAAAGGATAGAGCTAATTCATTTGTGATGGCTGAGTAAGAATTTATTCTTGAGACGCATCATTATGAATTTATACTAAGCTAGTGGCATATGCGTACACAATTCCGTTGCCTTAATAATTGCTTTGATTTGCTTTTCTGTTTTTATTTCCTTTATTTTCATCGACAAGATCTAAACTTTTTAAACTTTTCACGATTTATTTTAACGTTCATCTAATAATTGTCATTTGACAGGTACTAGTGCTACTATTACTCACCCATTTTCAGGTTCTATAAATTCAGCTCTACTTTTCTCTCTTCGACACATCCAGATATACATCCAAATAAGAGAAAGGAAATGGAAGCAACTTCACAGCAGCGAGTCAAGCGAATTTGTGTTTTCTGTGGATCCAATTCTGGTAATAAACCAGAATTCATTGAGGCTGCAAAGGAATTGGGGAGAGTCATAACAGAACGAAATATGCACATAACATATGGCGGTGGCAATCTTGGATTGATGGGAAGCATTTCAAAAGCCGTTCAAGAGGGTGGCGGTCATATTTTGGGAATCATTCCAAAAACTTTGGCGGACGAACATATAATCGAAAAAACAAATGGAGATGAACGTATTGTCTCGGGGATGTCTGAACAACTCATTGAGATGGTCAATACTGCTGATGCGTTTATTGCTTTATCAGGTGGCTCGGAACGTTTGAAGAAATATTCACAGTGGCATCATGGGCGCACTTGAAACATTCATCGGAAGCCCATTGGATTACTCAACATTGAACATTTTTCGATTTTCTATTTGTATTTCTTGCGGAAGCCAAAAGATATGAGTTCGTCACAAAATCAGTACATGATAATTTCTTGACTGCAACAAAGGCCGAAGAATTAATTGACCAAATCCTAGCCTTTGAACCAAAAATCGACCCCATTCTTTCCAAGTTGAGCTGGTCAGATAGCGATCGTGGTAAGTAGCGTAAATTGGACATAGATCTTAATCGGTAATTTTTCGTAGATTTTCAGCTTACCAGGTACGACCTTTTTAACTCCTCTTCTACTGTTTAAGACATTGGGGACAATGTCTCATTTAGGTTTGGGGGAGGGAATTAGTTGATTAGTATCTTGTTTTTAGTTTGTGTTATTTTTATTTTTAGTCCAAAATTTTTCGAAAAATACAAAAAAAAAATGAAAATGTTTCAAAAATTACAAAAATATTTTGCGTTTTTGTGTTTTTATTTTGACTAAAAATGTGAAATTGGTGAGAGATAGCTTTGTAAGGAGTTTTCACTCCTGAGACGTATCTCAAACCTATTTCGGAACAAGTTATATTTTGTTTATTTCATTTTAAATTATTTAATTTGTAAATTCTCAAAATTAAACTGACTAAAATGGATCTTCATATGCTTAGTTAGCAGATATTATCAACATGCATACGGACATAAGCTAAAATTGAAAAGTTTGTAATATTCAGTGCTCTAGTTTAATTGGAGGAAGTATCTCAAAAAGTGATGGAGTAAAAAAAAAACGTCTGAGATCCGAGTTATTAAGTCTGTAAGGGTGTTTTTTAAACCACCTAGTGCCATAAAACCAACTGGTTTGGGAGTCACTGGCTCAAAGCTCGTTACATGGATCAAAGATACTGCAAAAATATATATATCTGAAGTCTGAGTAATTAAGTCCGTAGGGGTGTCTAAACCTGGTGCCCTAAAGCCAACTGGTTTGGGAGCCACCGACCCAACACTCGCTACATAGATGAAAGATATTGTATATAAATAAAAACAAAATTCAAAAATCAAAGAAAAAATCAGAAAAATCAGAAAAATTATTCCATTGCTACAAAAAGTTGTGAATTCTGATAAAACTTTAGGACAAAAATATTACTCTCTTATCAACTGCACTTATGACTATTGTGGGCAAAAATGAGTTGATTAATATTTTGTCGGCTGTGCATATGGAGAATGGTAAATATAATCGGAGAATTTACTTATTCGGTAATTTAGAAAGAAGGAAAACAACTAGTAACTTGGAGTAGAAGTTTCACCTGATTAGTCACTAACTTCTTTATTCTCTTTTCGCTTGTCTTTTTGCTTTTGTGTGCATTAGTTTCATTATCTTTTTACTTTTGTAAAATATTTGTGTGTAGCATTGCTGTAAACCCTCACGAGACTACAACTCGTCCACTAGGGACACCTAGGGGTTTAAAGGCTTGTTGCATACGCTAAATGTAACCGTGATCCCTACGAAAGTGGCTTAGTTAAATTTTATTTTAAAGATGTTTATGTTATTTTACTCTATGTTTTGCTCGAGGACTAGCAAAATGTTAGGTTTGGGGGTGTGATGAGTGGTAATTATATCACCATTTCCCACTTATTTAACCTAATATTTTGTATAGTTTCTTGAGTTTTGTGAATATTTTGATGTGTTTTGTGTTATTTTGTAGATAAATAAAGTTTCAGGACACTCTGGAGGTGATTTGGGCCAAAATAGTGAAAATTGGATGAAAATGGCAAAATGGTCATTCGCGCGTCGCGACGCGCAAGCCTTTGGCGTCGCGACACCTAAAATATGCCGAACAGTGCTAACGTGCGCCGGGTCCACAAGTCAGAATTTGAGGAAATTTGACTTTGCTAACGTGCGCCGTGACACGTGTCACCATCACAGCCGATCTGCTAACGTGCGGCTTGCCACGTGTCATCAAGTCACCATCGCCACGTGTCGCCACATGTCACTCCACCTATCAGCACGTCATCGTCCACATCACCAGTTGACCGAGTCAAAGCGCAACGTCATTGCCACGTCATCATCAACCAATCACAGCGTGCCACGTGTCGTAATTCTATGGTGCCGACAGTCACTTTGCCACGTGTCGCCACTTCAGCATCAATTATTGGCTCACTTATCCGAAATCGACACGTGGCGGATAAGAATCTGAGCCGACCAATCAGAAGTCGCCACGTGTCACAATAATTGAGATCCCAACCACCTTACCACGTGTCACCTTATCACCTTATCCAGAATCTGAGCCGACGAACCAGAGCGTGCCACGTCGACAATCACCGGCGTCGCGATGCTGGCTTGGCGTCGCGACGCCCGACCCCTACTGACGCCTATAAATTCAGCGCGATTTCAGAATTCAAAGCATGCATTCCTTGAGTTTTGTAAGGACTCTAAGGATTGCATCTTGTGCGTTTTAGTTTTTGTAATTTTAATTTAGCATTTTTACCTTAGTATTTTAATTATGCACTTTTAGTTTTTGTAATAAAATTTTATTTACTTTTTTACTTTATGTTTTGTAGTTAATTTACCGCTGGGGTAAAAGGTGAAACATTTAATATAATTATCTAGGTAAATCTCACTTAATTATAATTTATAAATTATAATTTAACCGGATTAATTAATGGCAGACTTTATTACCGCCTATATGTCGGTCTAAATATAAATTACTTTACCGCCTATATGGCTGGTCTTTATGTGACAGATAATTACCGCCTA
>SKCR01030212.1:0-43202 GCA_019454045.1 Zanthoxylum bungeanum
TTATCCTGCTCTACAAATCTTTACCAAATAAGCTAACCCATGATTTAATTAGGATGTTATATAATACAAAGCCTTTATTATATATCTAACATGAATTAAAAAGAACATAAAATTTTCTCCACACATCTCTATTCTCCATTAACCATACTAAATTACGCAAGTTTGTAGAGTTATTCTTTTATATTGATATCATAATAATGTTGTTCTTTTGTAGAAAATGTAATGTGGTTGAGTTGTAATAAAAGTAGTGCATGTGGGGTAATTCTAAAACAAGTAAAAAGAAAAAGCAAATAAAAAGGTTATAAAAAAAACAATCTGGGTCATATTTCTTCATTTCCAAAGAAGGCAATTTGCTCCCAAACTTTACCTAAACAAGCAAAAAATTTAAGAATAAAACCCCTGGTTTTCAGGTTCACTTTCACTTCACCCACCACCACCAACCCTTTTGGAGAATCAAAACCAAAACCACGACCACGGTGCTCTCCCTCTAACTCTCTTAAATAGCCCTCACTTCTTCTCTCAAATTCCATTTTAATAAGTGGATATCATGAGGATGAGTTGCAATGGGTGCAGAATCTTGCGCAAAGGCTGCAGTGATGACTGCATCATTAAGCCTTGCCTTGATTGGATCAAATCCTCTGATTCACAAGCCAATGCCACCCTCTTCCTTGCCAAATTCTACGGCCGCGCTGGCCTCATCAACCTCATTGGTTCCGGCCCCCAACACCTTCGCCCTGGTGGGTTTCCTTTTATTGAATCTTAGAATCATTAGCATTTTAAATTTTATTTAATTGGTGTACATAATCCTGAATATAAAATGAGTACAGAAAGGATTAAAAAAGTAGTGAATGTGAGAAGTTATTTACTTAAATTATATATATATATATATATATATATATATATATATTTAGAAAGTTGTATTTTTTGTTTATTGTTGCAGCTATATTTAAGTCACTATTGTACGAGGCATGTGGCCGTATTGTGGATCCAATATCTGGTTCAGTAGGGCTGCTTTGGTCAGGGAAATGGGACCAATGCCAAGCGGCGGTTGAAGCTGTGCTCAAAGGCAAACCCATAACTCAAAACCCTTCTTCTTCTTCTTCATCATCTTCAATAAGCACTTCAAATAATGCAGCATCTGCGGCGGCATTGGCTTTGACCGTCTCAAGCCCTTCTCCTCTCAAAATATATGACATACGCCACGTGTTAAAGGACCCGTCCGCACTCTGTTCGGACAAGACCAATACAGGCCGGGTCAAACGGTCTTGGAACCGTCGGCCGAAAGCCCCGGCGGCTGTTGGGCCAGCAGTGAGTCGGATCAGCAGAGAGAAGATGATCAGAGCATATTCTCTGTTGAAACTTCGAGGGTTCGCTTGTGAACCGCAATAAACTGCAGCGCTGGGTTCAGATTCAGAATAAAATGGCGATGTGGGATTGGAACTCACTCTGGTTTGCCGCCATTGAATCGTTAGATTAATTTTTACTTTTTTTAGATTATAATTATATAATTAAAGAAGCAAACTTTAACTTGGGGGCAAATTATTGTAATGGTATGAGCAAAGGTTAATTAGCCAGCCAGATTAAAGAACAAAAAACAAAAACAAAAACAAAAATACATTGCTATACACTGTTTAATATAATGTCCTTGTTTATGGCAATTAAATGAACAGAACTCCTATTTTGTGCTTAATTTGTCGTTTTTTTTTTCCAATTTATTGTAGAAGTTTTTGTCATTTTTTTAAAACCGTACGGATCGAACTGTGAAAATGGGTAAAATTTGTTTAAAACCGGTGAATAGGTTGAGCCGATACTTAAACATAAAAAAAACTAAAACCAAATTAGAAAAATAAAAATATTTTTTTTTTTACTTTTTAATTATTAAAATTAATTATTATATTGAACCGATGAAATTAGTAATTATTAAACTTTTTATATTATTGGTCTTATTTTAAAAGGGATAATAATAATTTTAGTCTAATAGGTAGACTATTTTTATATTTAAGTCATAAAAGAAATTTTTTATATTAAGTCTTATAAGTGAATAAGTTTTTTCTTATAAGTCTTAATCTGTTAACTCTAATGAATTTGCTGACGTGGCATGATGGTACGACATGTCAACATAAGCGCCTCAACTGGTTGGGATAACAACTTCCGAAGTCGTAAAATTTGTGTTATTATTACACTTAAGTCATGAAAGAAAATTTGTTTATAATTAAGTCCTGTAAGTAAATAAGTTTTTCTTTTAAGTTCTAATCTATTAATATAGCAGACCTGCTGACGTGACATAACGAAATGATATTTCAGTAAAAACATTAAATCAGTCAATAATGCTCTTCTTGCTCAATGGAAATGTTGTTCCACTAAAAATGTACAATAAATCCGTTAGAGTTAATGAATTATGATTTAAAATAAAAACTTATTCGTTTATAGATTTAATAATATAAAAAGTTTCTTTAAGGATTTAAATATAAAAACAGCCTTATTAGGACTAAAATTGTTATTATCCCTTTTAAAACGTCAATTCTTGTGGTGAATGCCAAATTTGCATGCTTTGATTTTTTTTATTCGATTGATCACGAAATCGAATTCGGTAAACAATTTCTTTTATCATAGAGAAAATCTTAAGCTTGTAGCAGTGAGGCCATTCCACGTAGAGTTATGTTTGCAGACGGCTGCCATTCATGCAGCGGCATTGGAGTTCGAAAAATTTTACAAATTTTACTGCATGTGTTGTTACAAGTGTACGGTATTGTTATGGCTCTCGAATTTGAGGATTTTTTGATTTGTAACGAGTTGAATGGCTGGCTTGCTGACGACTGCGTTGATGATCGAAGAGCTTGGCACAAAAACATATATTATAATTTATATGAAGCAAAGTCGCCATGTCTCAGGCTTTTTTTGCTCAACTCCTTTTGCCTTAATTTGTAACGTATATTAAAGTTAGTAGAAAGTAAATTAAAAAAAAAGCCATGAAATTGGGTTAAAGTAACCTGCTAAATGCTAATACACTTCTTTTAAATGGAACTTTAGAAAGTAAAAGTTGATCACAAGTTATGTGACTCCAATGCAAATGGAAAACGACAGAGAAGTGATTATGAGGTTTCATTTAGGGGCAAAATCGTGAAGAGCTACTTGTGTATACGAAAAATATATAAGTTTTCGGGGAATTTTGTTCTCGTCATCTTTGGATCTGGATTCGCATAACTTTTGTTTAAGTGTACTCTTAATAATGTGAACCACAATGTGTTGTAATAGGGGTGGTAATTTGGGTTAGGATTCATTTATTCGTTCGATTCGCTTTAAAGCGAATAGGAGTTTGAAAAAATGAATTCGTTTAATAATGGGGTCCATTCGATTCGATTCGTTTATTAACGAATTGAATGCGAATTTAAGCTCATCGATTCGTTTTATTATTTTCTTTTACTTGTTATTGTTATTTTTCAATTAAATTCGAGAAATTATGACTAATTACTATAGAAAAATAATATTATCGATATTTGTTGAGGTATTTTTAGTAAATATATTAATTATATATTTCATATGTATATATTTATGTAGAATTAATGTAAATAAATTATGGTAAATTATGTCATTGAATAATATTATGACTAAACGAATATTTGTATTCGATTCGTTATTAAACGAATCGAATACGAATCCTGATATTAGGATTTGTTTAATAAACAAATCGAATACGAATCCATCATATTTTGATTCGATTCGTTTAGGATTCGATACAAATTCGATTTGTTGATTCGTTTTGCCACCCCTAGTTGTAATTTTCTGACCACTGAAGAGTGTTTATAAGGAAAAATTTATTCTCTATTACTACTTAAATAGAATTTACAAAGATTACAAACTTTGTTACAAAAAATCTCATACTTCAATCTCTAAGATCACTTAGAGCTTAAACTCTAAACTCTCTGACTTTGAGATTCTTGTTGGGGATGCTTGAACTCTCAAATGAGAACTCAAATTATAGGCAATGACTTGCCTTCTAACTCAACACAATTAGTGGAGTGGTTGCCATAATTATCCACTAATTGAGTGGTTAGGGGTGGTTACATCAAACGCCTCATTAATACGGCTTTATTCCAAGTTGTCTTGGCCTGGTACATACCTTTTAACTTTATCCACATTTCGTTAGCATCTGTATCTTGTGCTATGTGGTGAAAGACGCTGTGGTCAATCCATTGCCTAATTTAACCGAGAGTTCTGTTGTTGAGTTTATTCCAGTAAATCTCTTTAACAGTATCTGATCTCACTTCCTTCACCTTGATCATTTCGAAAAGATCTGTACAGCGTAAATAATCTATCATCCGAGGCCTCCAGAGGGAGTTATTGGTTGTCGTCAGCTTAATCATTGCACCAGAAGAGGAATGTTCCATTTTCATTTTAAGTTTAAAGTTTAAAATGAAAGTAGGACAAAATCGGGGCTGGTTTTTACAAATCGGACCTCACATTTCACTCTCTAAGCTCTCTCACTTGGAACTTAAACTCTAATCTCTCTAACTTTGAGCTTCTTTTCGGGGTTGCTTGAACTCTCAAATGAGAGCTCAATTTATAGGAGATGAATTGCCTTCTAACTCAACACAATTAATCAAGTGGTTGCCATAATTGTCCACTAATTGAGTGGTTAAGAGTGGTTACACCAAAATCATTGTACGGGCCAAATTTGGTCTAAGGGCAATTTCGTCCTTTAGCTCCAGGCCCAATGCTGAACGCACCCCAGACTCCCCAACACAAGTCCCAGGCCCAAGTTTCCACCTCAAAAGGAAGCCCCCAAGGGTTGGAGTGTATAGAGGCCCAAGTTTCCACCTCAACACAATTACTCAAGTGGTTGCCATAATTATCCACTAATTGAGTGGTTAAGAGTGGTTACACCAAAATCATTGTACGGGCCAAATTTGGTCTAAGGAAAATTTCGTCCTTTAGCTCCAGGCCCAATGCTGAACGCACCCCAGACTCCCCAACACAAGTCCCAGGCCCAAGTTTCCACCTCAAAAGGAAGCCCCCAAGGGTTGGAGTGTATAGAGGCCCGGAGAATCACAGACCCAGGCCTAGAGAGATACCACGTGCTCAAAGCATAATTGGGGCTCACCCTACACCAGTCCACATAACGCCCGGACTCATAAACGCCATTCATAACCCATCCGTTCCAGCCTACGACGTAGTAATAGCTCATCATGAAGTTCAACCGTTACCATGATCCAACGGACGAGAAATCAAAAGGCAATAAAGGCACACATATATATAGGAAACAAGGCCCCACGATGGAGGGGACGACTGGCTCTCATACTCATAGCCCGATTCTACTTTCTCCATAGCTCTCTAAACCTCTCATCTACCGCCCTCACGGCAGCTAGCAAGGATCAATGTAACATCTAATCTTATCCCCCATCTATAATTTTGCATCTTATTTCCCTCACTGACTTGAGCGTCGGAGTGCCCCCGGCACCCACCACACCGGTGGGCAGAAATCCCGCTCACTCTACCTCTGTTTTGCAGGATCGCTAACGCCCCTCTCGATGAAATCTCAATTGTGGACCTCGGGCGAAAACCAGCGTCTACAGTTTGGCGCCCACCGTGGGGCCTTAGCGATTCATAGCATGCAAAGATCTCTCCATCTACGATCCTTTCAAACACCCATACTTATATGGCGTTACGCAACGAGCAGACTCCAGATCACCAATTAGCTGTCCCCCAAAGATAATCACAAACATTGGAACACATTTCTTCAACCTCCCAAAGGCCCGAGGCTACGGGTCACCCCAACAATGCTATCATCTGATTCGATCTCTTATGAGCATTCAACAAGTGAAAATCCACCATCAGACGACCATCCACTAAATCACCAAAAAAGAAACCATATCTCTCCAGCAAACCGATCACAATAAATCACTTCCTCCATGCGAAAGGAAATGCGAGAGTCCAAAAGAGCAATTTTCTCCAATCTACCTGGAGTCAGACTACCATTAAGGAAAACCAAGCCGAGATAGCATTAGACTACGCAGAAGGATCTTTATCAACCTCTCACTGCATATGAAGATTTTCATATTCTTCAGACTACTGGATGAATCTCAATCTCCTCCACACGATATGAAAGCTGCGTCATCTTCCAACAACATGAGAGGATTGTCATCTCCCCCAGGAACGAGGTGCATCCCTTCAATGGAACTATTTCTCATACCATTCAACTCACATGATGAAGCGAAGTACTTGGCAAGAGAAGAATGTCTCAGTCGACAGTACTCAAATAAAGATTTGGCGAGGACATCCCGGTCAATATTACCAGGTACGCCTCGTATTTCTAAGAATCTCCCAATCGACATCAATATGTAGCTTGGGGCTTGTGATAGCTGTCATAGCATGTATTACAATTTATAGTATGAGACTTGCTATGGGTGTCCCAGTCGACACTACAACTAGGTAATTGTTATGGAATGCTTAGTCAACATTTACAATATCTGGCATAGAACTTTTTAGGGATGCCCCATTCGACAATAGTGTGTTGTTGAGGATGTCCCAATTGACGTTACTATGTGTAGCATGGGATCCAAGAGGAGCTTGCCAAAATAACTATATGGACATCTACCATGGATGATATATCTACCAAATAGCATTACTCACGAAATTCCAGCCCAGTCGACACGATAAATAAGAGCGTAGATGTGCAGTTTCAACTCATCGTGTGTTGGAAGGGATTTATTCAGCCGACATTCACATAAAAATGAAAGTAATTAGAAGTTGAAGGGGCGCACTTCATGCTACATGCAAATGGTGTGTCCTCGTCCACGTGGGTTAAAGAGCTGGTATTGATTGGCTTATATCCATGCTCCTCATTCACGTTGATTGGCATGCAATTCCTAGGAGAGTAATAGGTGTTCTTTTCGGAAGCTATGACACTTGGAATCATGCTACCCTTGCTTTGTGATTTCCCTGTACCGGAATGCCCTTCAATCTCAGCGTGTTGTGCGTTGGTTGTATTATTTGGCATGTTGTGTGTTGAAGTGTACTCATCAACATGTCCTACACTTTATTGTTTGACATGTTGTGCTTTGGAGTATAGGCAATGAGAGTCATGTTAGTGTACTTCTAAAAAACGTGGGCCCTACTGCATACAAATCATATATATTACAAATATTTTTGCACTCGACGTGCGATGCTTTGTTGAAACACTCATGCCTATTGTTGGCTCTGCTGTACTACTTGGGCCCTACTGCATATATTACAAATATTTAGCAGTCGACATTTGATGCTTTGTTGGATTACTATTGCCTATTGATGTCTCTGTTGTGCTACATGGGTCCTACACTTTCTTTGACCTATGTGCGCGATTAGTCCCACTCGACAAAGCTCCATACGTAAGTTTGACAACTAAAGTCATCTGGAAAATCAAGAAAGAGCATGAAGTGACAATTCACGTGAAAGACAATCAATGAAATTCTTGGAGGCAAGATAGAGAAGGTGGCTGTCTTTGACATAATTGTAGACTCTGGTGAGTAGGCTTGGACAGCTTGCATGGAGAGAATTATGAAAGCTAGGCTATGAGAAATGGCAGCATGAGTGCTGACTTGTCGAGCAAAGAAGACTAAGGAGATAAACCCCATAGTCTCATTGATTGTTTTGCTTTGGGGACTACTTATTGTTATCAACCTATTTTGTTTGGTTTTGTACAAATTCTCTGAGTCGACAAGAGGGAAGATTGGTGTGAGGGTGCAAAAGCTTCAAGGATAGCTTAGTCAGGTTGTTTTCAGATTTTTATTTAAAAAAAATAAAAATAAAAATAAATACCTTTGAGGCATTCTCTCGAACAGTTGGCAGACATTATTTGGTTCCACACGAGAGATTCGTTGGCCAAATTTCTCATCCCCATTACATTCAATTTGCCACAAGACTACGTAAAAAGTTTCGATTGTAGCCTCAACATAATGGTTTCTTGGGACAATTTCAATAATTTCGAACTTCTAACTCTAGACTGGGACTCAGAATTTTTAGAAGATTTTTTAGACACCTTAATGATGGTTCTTACGGTTACACACACAGAGTGGGGCGACAGCCCATATTTTAGTAAATTGATTATCTTCTCTACTCGTGTGTCTGGCTATTTGTTTGTGATTTTCTGGTTTTGCCTCCCAGCCGCGTTTCCCTTCCTTTGCAGCTTCACGTGTCTCAGCGCCCATAACAGCCGATGTGGGATTACTGGGTAGTAAAACTTTGGAACCCCTGCATCTAGCTTCTTAGGCGATATGGATTCCATCTTTGGGCAAATGGCTTCATCGCGCCATGATGCCCAAAGTGGTCCATTCGACAAGAAAGGCCAATTGGCCCATGATGAAAAATAACTCATAGTGCTACCATGTTACATCTAAAGAGGAATGGCTTCAACGTCCCAATTGCCCAAAGTGGTCCCATCGACATGAGATCTAAGCATGGCTATCAAAAATAGTTGCGTGAGGTCCCGCTAAGATAGTATATATAAGGTTAATTCCTATCCTCATTCTCCTTTGCTTCCCCGTCCTTTACATATCTTCTCAATCTCTTTCTCCTTAGATTTGGGCTCGGTTTCACCAATTCAGGGCCCATAATTACGATATGTGCAGTAAGTGTAGAATGGTGGACGTACCAACCTTTCATGTGTAAACTCTTCAGTCGACATTAATGCCATTCTTTTAGAACATTTCCCATGAAGATTGAGTAACAGGAAGAAAAAATATATCGAATGTGGTTCTCATCTACAACAATGTTCATAGTGAAGTTCCACCTTCTTGAATTTCAAGATCTATGGATATTCACATCTTGTATGTCAGTATTCAATATCATACAAACACTAATAGATTTCTTCACATCTCTTACAACACATATGTCTGTTTATGACGTTATAGTTATGACCTTCAGTTCATGACATACCTTCAGTTTACGACATCATTACACTATTCAAGGACTGACTCATGAAACCTTCTAAATCACTACATAGTTCAAGGTCACAACTACATAACATCTTATTTCCCGTCATCTCGTTAGGAATGTCATTTTGTTTTTTTTTTTTTATAATTGATAACTGGATCTTCAAGTTAAAATTAATCGTCTCCTATCCATCTTGGTAACTATAAACTAATATTCGGTTGATCTCTACCTTGGACATCTGTCAATCTCTTTCTCCTTCAGATTTGGCTCAGTTTCACAGATTCAAGTGGTCTTCACACATGTAAATGGCGTAACATAGTGATAGTGATAGGGATATAACTATATATTTTGTTTGTTATGGCGATACCGCGCCAAACCCCGAGTCCTGGTTGCGAAACCAGTTGGGAAGCTTAGTGGGAACAGCTACTACAGTGTGCATTAAAACTCCCTCCATAGACCAGCCTCCAGGACCAGTCTTGATTAGTCTGACAGTCGAAATCATGTTGGTGATGCCTCCATCAGTTGATCACACGTGTATTTGAAAAATTCCAATTATTTTCTGTAGGTGCTATAGTTTGGGCCCTTCGGCACTTTTTTGTCCTTAGTTCTTGAGATGATTGGTTTCATCACCCCAATCAAAGCTACGGTCATACGAGCCTTGGAGACTTTCTTAGGTCAATCGACTGTAGACTTTCGAACACCTCTATCAAGTCATGTGGAGTGTAGACTACCATGTACCTTAACCAAGTTCTGTGGAATGAGAATAATAATGGAACTTCATTAGGTTCATATGTCCGTGGTCTCATGAACCCTCATCGAGAGAATGAGTGATGACCTACTTGGACCATCATTAGATCTAGTAGTATGATAAGAAAAGACTCTTGGACCATCAAATGATCTGCAAAATGAAGACTTTTGTAGACCCTCATCTAGATCAGTCGACTAGGAACATTCCCATTGGCTCTTGTAGAGCAAAATTGAAGACCTGACCTTCATCTGGTCCGGTCGATAATTATAGACTCCTCTGGTCCTTGACCAGTAGTATGGAGATTATCATGAACCTTCATCTGGTTCAGTCGACCGGGGACATCCCCTGATGACTCATGTCGAGTCAAACCATGGATTAACACATGTCGTATGAATTATATTCTGAACCTTCATCTGGTTCAGTCGACCGGGGAAATCCCCCATGGACTCATGTCGAGTCAAAGATATGGATTAACACATGTCGTATGAATTATATCCTGAACCTTCATCTGGTTCAGTCGACTGGGGACATCCCTCATGGACTCATGTCGAGTCAAAGACATGGATTAGCACATGTCGTGTGAACTAACTCATGAACCTTCATCTGGTTCAGTCGACCGGGGACATCCCCTATGGACACATGTCAAGTCAAATTTAGACATGAACTTCTTACATTCCATACGACAATGTCGTGTGAACTAACTCCTGAACCTTCATCTGGTTCAGTCGACCGAGGACATCCCCCATGGACTCATGTCGAGTCAAATTTAGACATGGACTTCCTACAGTCCATATGACAATATCGTGTGAAGTAACTTCTGAACCATCATCTGGTTCAGTCGACCGGGGACATCCCCATTGACTTATGTCGAGTCAAATGAAGACATGGACTTCCCTCAATCCATATGACATGTCGAGTTGAAAGTAACTCATGAACCCTCTTCTAGTTCAGTCGACCGGGGACATCCCCCATGGACTCACGTCGAGTCAACTTGTAGACATATATTACACATGTCGTATGACTTATATCCTGACCTTCATCTGGTTCGGTCGACTGGGTACTTCCCCAAGCTCTGGTAGAGTCAAGTTCATTATCCCGACCATCATCTGGTTCGGTCGATTGGGTACTTCCCCAATAACTCTTGTAGAGTCAAGTTCATAACTTGACATTCGTTTGGCTCAATCAATAGGCAGCATCAACGCTCGAGTACACCGACATACTATGGCCTCGTCCGAGACGACACACTCGACAAGTACTCTCCAAGCCAATTACTCTTTGACTTAGAGAGTAGGGGACAAACTGTACGGGCCAAATTTGGTCTAAGGGAAATTTCTTCCTTTAGCTCCAGGCCCAATGCTGAACGCACCCCAGACTCCCCAACACAAGTCCCAGGCCCAAGTTTCCACCTCAAAATGAAGCCCCCAAGGGTTGGAGTGTATAGAGGCCCGGAGAATCACAGGCCCAGGCCTAGAGAGATACCACGTGCTCAAAGCATAATTGGGGCTCACCCTACGCCAGTCCACATAACGCCCGGACTCATAAACGCCATTCATAACCCATCTGTTCCAGCCTATGACGCAGTAATAGTCATCATGAAGTTCAACCATTACCATGATCCAACGGACGAGAAATCAAAAGGCAATAAAGGCACACATATATATAGGAAACAAGGCCCCAAGATGGAGGGGGCAGCTGGCTCTCATACTCATAGCCCGATTCTACTCTCGCCATAGCTCTCTAAACCTCTCATCTACCGCCCTCACGGCAGCTAGCAAGGATCAAGGTAACATCTAATCTTATCCCCCATCTATAACTTTTGCATCTTATTTCCCTCACTGACTTGAGCGTCAGAGTGCCCCCAGTACCCATCACACCGGTGGCAGAACTTCCGCTCACTCTACCTCTGTTTTGCAGGATCGCTAACGCCCCTTTCGATGAAATCTCAATTGTGGCCTCGGGCGAAAACCAGCGTCTACAATCATTAATTCACTAATGGTGGTTGTACTAAATGTTAATTATTCATGTTGGATTCATATCAATACTCCCCCTCCAACTGCATCTGAAATGATTTTCATCTGATAGTTATTCTGGCCATGTCTTCGCACAACTCTAGCTTATCCTATGTAACCATCTTTGTTGACATGTTGGTTGTGTCTTTGTACATCACACTTCACTGTGTCTCTGAACAATACTCTTCTGCTATGTCTCTGCACAGCACAGCTCCGCTGCCATATTTCTTCACCCATTTATTCCTCAATGCCTTATTGCCTTGTGGGAACTCTCTGGCTCACCCTCATTAGTAAGCAGAATATATTCACATCTATATATCTGGTTGATGGAATCATGCCTCGCTCAGACCTTATTGTATGAGATCTACTGTTTTTAGGAGGTCTGTCATTAAATAAAATTTATGGATGATCATGTAGCTTCTAATGGAGCAAGTTACAACTCCCCCGACTCAACACTCTCTTCTGTAGCTTTCGATAGAGCGGGTTGTTGGCAACAGGCAGGGTCTGGATTTTTTTCGATTCTGAAATTGGAAGATATTTTGGGCCTTTCAATATCTTCAACTGTTTGGTCTTTAAGACACTCTACATCATGTCTTCTGATAACCATCTTTTCCTTTGAATCCCATAATATGTATCCAAATTATTCATCTACATAGTATAGGAATATACATGGAGTAGTCCTTGCATCGAGCTTCTACTTGAGCTCCTTGGATACATGTGCAATGACTAAATAGCTGAATACTCTAAGGTTAGAGTATGAGAGATTCTTACCAGGCCACACTTTCTCCAGAATCTCAAAATTTAACGGTACAGATGGTGATCTGTTGATCAGGTAGCAAGCGATATAAACAACTTCTCCCTAGAATGGCGAGGTTTATTCTTTCAGCTACACCATTATTTTATGGGGTACATGGAACTGTTCTCTTATATAAAATTCCTTGTCTTCTGCAGTAAGCATCAAACTCCCTAGAATTGTACGTGCCTCAATTGTCTATTCGAAGACACTTTAGTTTATTCCCTGTTTCATGCTCTACCATGGCGTGGAACAGCTTGAACTGGTCTAGGATCTGATCTTTCGTCTTGAAGAAATACACCCATATTTTTCGAGAAGCATCATCAATGAAAGTCAAAAAATACTTGTTACTGTCCAGTGAATCAACCTCAAAAGGACCACACATATCAGAGTGCACTAGACTGAGCAATTCTGGTATTCTATTTGAAGAGAAATTAAACAAGACTCTGTGTTGCTTACCAAACAAATAATGGTTGCAATGACCTAATGCAACATCCTTGGTAGGCTCCTTCTTGGTTAGGGTAGACAACCCTTTGTCACTCATATGACCGAGTCTCTGATTACACAAATTTTGAGAAGCCGTTTTTTCAGCTACATTGAGGTTGTCTGCATAATCTTCAAATGAGTCTTGTATATTATGCCGCAACCATGTCCTCGGGCGACAACTACATTGAGGTTGTCTGCATAAATCTTCAAATGAGTCTTGTATATTATGCCGCAACCATGTCCTCGGGCGACAACCATGACATATTTTTTTCATTCTCCATGTGCCATTTTTGAAGTGACTATCATAGCCGTGTTTGTCAAGGGCTATCCCCGATAGTACATTCAGCCAAAGTTCTGAAACATGCAGGACATCCTTCAAAGTTAATGTACACCCAACATTTATCCGCAATTGAATATCACCAATTCCTACTATCCCATAGGAACTGAAATTTCTCATCTTAAATAAAACCAAAGTCATATTCTTTATATGTTGTGAAGAAATATCTGTGAGGAGTGACGTGGTATAATGTTGCAGTATCCACCACCCACTCAACATCTTAGGCTGCAGTGTGAAGACATGTCTATTTTTACATGGAACATATGGCTACATCTCCTTGGATAACTACTAGTGTCTCTCATTCGTTATTCTTCAGCTGGTAATTTCTTTGACCCTGCTCTCGTTGCAGTTTTCGACAATTCTTCTTTAAGTGGCCTTCCATGCCACAATGGTAGCACTTATAGGGAGGCATCTTTCTATCTGAGGATTTACCTTTGGTTGTGCTTCTACCTCTCCCTCTTTCTCTTCATTGATGTCTTCCTCGAGTCTCCATAATGAAAGCTTCTGTCTGTTCTTAGCCAACGTCTTTTCTTCTGGACTCTTCATTCGATATGACATCTTTTATCATAGGCATGGTAAGTTTGTCTCTTGGAGCCGAATTGCTAAGAGTAACCATCAATGTTTCCCAGCTATCAGGAAGAGAACTGAGTTTTCAGAGGGCTTGTACTTCATCTCCCAATTGCATGTCTACTGCAGACAGCTGATTCACCAAGCTCTAGAACTTATTGATGTGTTCTAGAATGAAATTTCTACTCTGTAGCTTCAAATTCACCAAATGCCTCATTAACATGACTTTAATCCGAGCTGTCTTGGTCTGGTACATACCTTTCAGCTTTATCCACATTTCGTAAGAATCTGTATCTTATGCCATGTGGTGGAAGACACTGTGTACGATCTATTGCCTAATCTAACCGAGAGTTCTGTTGTTGAGTTTATTCCAATCATTCTCTTTGATAAAATCTGGTCTCACTCCCTTCACCTCGATCATATCGAACACATATTTGTAATATAAATAATCTATCATTTCAGGCCTCCAGAGGGAGTAATTGGTTGATGTCAGCTTGATCATTGCACCAGAAGAGGAATATTAAATTTCCATTTTAAGTCTAAAGTTTAAAATGAAAATAAGACAAAATCGGGGTTGATTTTTATAAATTGGAGGTCACTGTTACGTCCGAAACAATCGAAAATGGTGGATTTGACTATTCGTTGGTCCAAATCCGACTCAGGGTTGATTTGTAAATTTATAAGACTTATGAGGTTAAAATATAAATTTCAGAGACTTCAGGAGGCTCAATAAAATTTACCAGGTATATTGACATTCCTGTCACGTGGCAGATGGTGTGGCTGCTGACTGGACCGAAATTTCTGACATGGCAGATGATTGTATCGAAAAATCTGATGAGAGTGCTGACATGGCAGATGATTGGACCGGACACGCTGATGTGGCAGCTGACTGGATCAGAAATATTTACGTGTGTGCTGATTGTATAGGAACTGATGATTTTGGCGCCTATGTGTTAGTTGACTCTTCCAGAATTACTGACGTGACTTTGACTTTTCTGATGACTATATCAGAATTGATGACGTGGCGATGACATGGTTGATACCTGTACCGAAATTACTGACGTGGCTGACATGTGTGTCGTCTTTAACCTCTAGAACGTGTTATGGCACGTGCGGCGCATGTGTCGTCCTTATTGCTCCGTTTGATCAACGAAAAATACCATCATGCTCGTGTCGACGTGAACACGCTGTTGGTATGCTCAAAATTGATTTTTGAGAACTTTTCTAAAATCCAAATTTTCCGCATCGAGTTTCGTTCTTCACCTCCGAGATCCCCAATGTGTAACCAAAGCTACTGATACCAATTTTTGTGATTCTCTGACCACTGAAGAGTGTTTATGAGGAAAATTTTCTCTCTATTACTACTTGAATAGAATTTACAAAGATTACAAACTTGGATACAAAAAACCTTACACTTAACTCTCTATGCTCTCTCACTTTGAGCTTAACCTCTAAGGTCTCTAACTTTGAGCTTCTTGTTGGGGATGCTTGAACTCTCAAATGAGAGCTCAATATATAGGCAATGACTTGCCTTCTAACTCAAAACAATTAGTGGAATGGTTGCCATAATTATCCACTAATTGAGTGGTTGTGGGTGGTTACACCAAAACCATTAATTCACTAATGGTGGTTGTACCAAATGTTAATTATGCATGTGGGATGCATATCACAATGCATGATTAACAATGTGCATGTCTAAAAAAAAAATATGTCTCAACATGTAGGTAGTAGTGGAGTCACTAAGGAGTGAGCGAGATAGTTAACTGCTCAATGTGTAAATTTATTAGTTGTGTCCTACAAAATTAATGAAAAGTCGGTTTTTGTAAAAGAGTTGATTTAATTCTTTTAAAATGAAGAGTAATCTATCATTTTTTTTTTATAATGAAAATCAAATTTTATCATCACAGAATCAATGTTATAATTACGTCATTGAATGCATGCGGGAGTGGGACTATGCTAAGATTTAAGGTCAATAAGCCTAGGTAAAAAAAATAAATAAATGAAGAATAATAATTGGGATTACAATTTAACTATAGATTTGTGATTTTTTTTGAAGTCTCATTAAATTTGTCATTTATATTTCTTGTCGAATCAAATAGTATCATGCCATTGCCAATATAGGGACAGCCTCCCGTCACACTAGCTTTAATGGGGGATTAATTTAACTAAAGGTGGGACAGAGTTGAGTGCATGCTAAGTTTTGTTTAATAATCCTAATCCATTCAAATAAGTAAATTTGGAATTTATGTTTCTAATATGATAATAATATATAAAAGAATTAAATTATAACCCTCCTAAGTAATAGTTATTGTTTTTAAAATAAAAGTTATATTTAATTTGCATAAATATTAATTGGTATAACTCGTATTACTTTTTGAAGTGAATTTTATCAAGATGGTATAAAATGTTTAATCAACTACTCATAGTTTTTTCCCCTCAATTAAGAAAAAATATCTTGATAAAAAGTATAATCTATAAGTCCCTGAGTTATATCTTTACATAATCCAACAATTAATTGTTATAAATTCTCTAATATATATATAGTATACTATATAAGTAGGAGATATATGTCCTTTAAGTAGTGCCTCATGGGAAAGACAAAGGATGAAGGGACATGTCCTATAAATTGAAAGGATACATCTCTAGACCTGTAAAGGCATTAGGAAAGAGTATAACCTTTAGGAGGGTTAAACCCTAAGCAAAATGGTGCCCTCAAAGGCACCCTTCCATGTCTATAAAAAGGAGGGTATTGCTTTTATTTTGATCATCCAGAAATTCCAACATTCACAAGTCATTCATTTGTCTAGAAAGTCATTTAAAGTCATTTAATGTCAAGAGAGTTTCCACCATTTGTCTTTGTTCAAGTTCTTGTGAAAGAAGTGCCCCTTCTACAAGAAGCATCCAAGTAATCATGGGAGAACGTTAGCCACAAGACATCTGTAGAGCACCAAGGCGGAGCTAATAAGTTCTTAAGGACAGAGGCAACTCGACTTGAATTCAGTTGCAATCATCTTATTAATCATTTTCCAGGTTTTTCTTGGTACTCATGTTCTATGTTATATTTTATAATAAGAATTTTGATTAAGTAATGCATGTTAAAATTATTTAATGACACTTATTATCCAACAATATACTGAATTATTATAAACTTGGTAGTATAGGTTTAAGTTAATATTAGGGTCTTCAATTATGAAAAGCATACATATAGTGATAAAGTTGAAAATTAATTGTGTGTTGTATACTTGGCTGAGAATAAAAGTGTAACTTTACACAAGTAATTTCGTCCAAACTTGATTGACTTATACATATACACATACAAATTTACACATATTTTTTATTGTATAGTGAATTGAAGTGTAATACTAAGTTTGAATGTCTAAGATATTCTATTGAGAAAGTGTTTAAAGGATATTCTGTCAACAAGGTGTTAAGAGCCTAAGTAGGCAGAGATTTAACTAGTTACTCCGGATTCCCCCTATTCATCTTGTAATTTTCCTTTATTCACTTATCATAAGAAACCTTAATCGTAAATTCAAGAACTTGTATTATTTAGTACTATTGTCCAATATAACATTGAGTGAATTCTTAGTATATCACTTAATCAAGATCATACATTTGATCGTTATGTAATTTATCTTGTGTAGACTTATTGATTACTGTATTTATTTCCAGTTATACATGGCTAGCGGAAATATCATAGTACCAGTCACTCATAGAGAGAAATCGGAAAAGTTTGGTGGAGCAAACTTCAAACAATGATAGAGCAAACTATTATTCTACCTGACAATACTGTAGTTGGCTAAGTACCTCAAAGAACTTTCGGGTCCTATGGATAGAGAAACAGAAACAACCAAGCAACTGCGAGAAGAGACATGGTTGTCAGGCGACTTCTTGTGTAGGAACTACCTTTTGGGAGGACTTGACAATACCCTATACAATGTGTACCCAGACATGACTTCTGTGAATATTCTCTAGGAATCTCTCGAGAATAAATACAAAACTGAGGATGCCGGACATAAGAAATTTATCGTCGGTAGGTTTCTATACTACAATATGGTAGATTCAAGGACGATGATGTCTCAGTTGGGTGAACTACATTTAATCATTCATGAAATATTGAATGAGGGAATGAAACTCTGCAAGACGTGTCAAGTTGCAACAATCATTGAAAAATTACCTCCATCATGGAAGGACTTCAAGAGCTATCTGAAACATAAAAAGAAGCAGATGAGTCTTGAAGACATTGGAGTTCGATTAATGATCGAAGAGGACAATAGAAAGTCCCAAAAGGCTAGCTATAAGACAGTGGAGTCTAAGGTAAAAATCGTCGAGGGTGGAAAGGGTAGCAAAAAGATAAAGAACAGTGGAACTGATTTTTTCCAAACAAATAAGAAGTTCAAGTGAAAGTGCTACATCTGTGGAAAAATGGTTACATGGCAAAGGACTGTAGAAATAAAAATTCTCAGGACAATGGAAAGAAAAAGAAAAATGAGGCCCATGTCACTGAGAATGAGCAGCTAACAGATGCGATCTCAGAGATGAACCTCTTAGCAGTTGTAACAGAAGCCAACTTGGTTGGGAATCCGAGAGAATGGTGGATAGACACCGGGGCTACTCTTCATATTTATGCTAATAGTAAGATGTTTTCCTCGTATAAGAAGGTTGATGGTGGCGATCATCTGACAATGGGAAACTCGTCTACCTCTAGAGTGGTTGAACATGGCACAGTGGTTCTGAAGATGACATATGAGAAAAAGCTTACATTGAAGAATATTTTACATGTTCCTCATATTCGAAAGAACTTGGTTTTAGGTTCACTCCTTAGAAAAAATGGTTTCAAGCTTGTATTTGTTTCTTATAAGTTTGTACTGACCAAGAATGATGTCTATGTAGAAAAATGATACTTCACTGAGGGTCTTTTCAAGTTCAATGTAATGACTGTCAATCGACATAGTGCTAATAATAAAGCTACATCTTCTGCTTATATTATTGAGTCACAAAATATATGGCATGAGAGGTTAGGACATGTTAATTATGATACAATGCATAAATTAATTAATATGGACATTACACCTAAATTTATAATTGATAACCAACATAAATATGAGGCATGTATTGAAGCAAAAATGAATAAAGCATCATTTCATTCCATAGAACGATGTTCTGAACCCTTGGAATTTGTACACATCGATGTGTGCAATATGAATGTTGTTCAAACAAGAGGCAAGTACTTTGTCACTTTTATCGATGACAACATACAATTATGTTATGTGTTTTTACTGAAGAGAAAAGATGAAGCTTTTGAGAGCTTTATACACTATAAGAACGCATTTGAAAATCAAATTGGCAAGAAAATCAAAATAATCAGGAGTGATAGGGGAGGTGAATATATGTCACCATTCAGTGAATACTGTTCCAATCATGGAATTATTTATGAAACTACTACTTCTTATTCGCCTCAACAAAATGAGATTGCAGAACTCAAAATCGAACGTTGAAGGAAATGATGAATATCATGTTGATAAGTTCTGGTTTACCCCAGAACTTGTGGGGGAAACCTTTCTTTTCACAAACTACGTTTTGAACAAGCTACCTCACAGAATATTGGACAAGACACCATATGAATTATGGAAATGTTACGTACCTTCCTACAAATATCTGAAAGTGTGGGGGTGTCTCGCCAAAATGATGGTTGCTAAACCTCAGAAGGTTAGAATAGGACCTACGACTGTTGATTGTATATTCATTGGATATGCTTACAATAGTAATGTGTATCGATTCGTAGTATATAAGTATGAAATTCCTGACATCAATCCAAATATGATAATTGAGTCAAGGAATGCGACATTCTTTGAAGAGACATTTCCTTGTAAGGAAAGACAAATAACATAGTCTCTCAAAAGAACTATTGATACTGTTAAAGGCAGTGATCAAGTTGACTAAGAATCAGATCAATATGAAAATGTAGAGGAAAATGAACCTAGACGTAGCAAAAGAGCTAGAATGTCTAAGTCATTTGGACCTGATTTTTTGACATACTTGTTAGAAAATAAGCCTCAAAGCTATAAAGAAGCAATGTCTTCTTCAGAGGCACCGTTGTGGAAAGAGGCTATCTATAGCGAGATTAATTATATCCTTCAAAACCATACTTGGGAGTTGGTTGATCTTCCTCCAGGTTGTAAGCCGTTGGGCTATAAATGGATTTTCAAACAGAAGATGAAGCCGGCTGGATCAATAGATAAGTACAAGGCAAGACTTATCATAAAAAAGTTATAGATAAAAAGAAGGCCTTGATTACTTTGACACTTATTCACCAGTGATTCGTATCACGTCGATAAGATTGCTTATAGTCATAGCAAGTATATTTGGTCTTGAAATACATCAAATGGATGTGAAGATGACATTCTTAAATGGTGAACTAGATGAAGAGATTTACATGGAACAACCAGAAGGTTTCAATGTTACTGGACAATCACACAAGGTGGTCAAACTTGTAAAATCCTTATATGGATTAAAACTAGCACCTAAACAATGGCATGAAAAATTTGAGAAAGAGAAGTTGTCAAGTGGGTTCAAAATCAATGAGTATGATAAATGTGTCTACACTAAATCACCTCAAAAGGATATGTCATTGTGTGTCTCTACGTAGAAGATATGTTGATAATTGGTAGTAATCATGAGATGATTCAGTCTACCAAGAAAATATTGACCAACAAATTTGATATGAAATATTTAGGAGTAGCTGATGTGATCTTAGGAATTAAGATTTCCAGAACATCAGAGGGGTATATATTATCCCAGACTCATTATGTTGAGAAGATATTGGAGAAATATAATAAAGGAGATCTAAATGTGGCTAGAACTTATGTGGATCTAACTTTCATTTATTAAAGAATATTGGCTCAAGCGTATCGCAATTAGAGTATTCGAGAATCATCAGAAGTCTGATGTATCTCACAAGTTTCACACGACCTGATATCGCTCAAGCTGTAAACAGGCTTAGCGGATATACGATAATCCAGAACATAACCACTGGAAAGCCGTGATAAGAGTTTTGAGGTATCTGAGAGAAACTTCACAATATGGCATGCATTATACGAGATATCCTGTTGTTCTAGAGGGATACAATGATGCTAACTGGATATCTGATATAGTGGATTCCAAATCTACGAGTGGATTTATTTTCACACTTGGTGGTGCAGCCGTGTCATGGAAATCCTCGAGGCAAACGTATATTACCCAGTATACTATGGAATCAGAGTTCATACCATTAGATAAAATAGCAGAAGAAACGGAATGGCTTTGAAATTTCCTTGAGGATATTCCAAATTGGCCAAGACCAGTGCCATCGATAAACACACATTGTGATAGTCAATCGACTATTGGGAGAGCCCAAAATATAATGTATAATGGTAAGTTTCAAAACATACATCACAGACACAATACCATACGACAACTGCTCTCAAGTGGCATAATTTCGATAGATTATGTCAAATCAAAGGAAAACCGATCCACTTACTAAAGGTTTACCTAGAGAGCAAGTTGAGAAGTCATCTAGGGGAATGGGCTTGAAGCCTATAAATTAAGAATTATCACTATGGAAACCCAACCTAACTGAGTTAAGATCCCAAGATCTTGGTTCAAAAGGGACAACTGAAATTTTGTGCAATTCAAAACAAGCAATATAAAGTTTTATACTCTTTCCCATTCTTATAATGACGCATAGTGCTGTTTGTCAAGGTTAGGATAAGTATAGGCTTTTAATGATCATTATATTAGGAGAAGAATCCTAATGGGGGTAAAGGCAGATTACCTCTTTATAGTAGATCACCTATTTCAAGTAAGAAGTGAGGCCGCTTCTAGGACCAATGTTTATGGCCGAAATGAACACAACCGTAGAATGAGAAATGGTCGAAGTGAAGCTGTGTGTTGGAAATTGTCTTGGTTTACACCAACGGCGGAACTGTTCAAGACTATGGGTCACTGGTTCGCCAAGTAGATCTGATTGTCATTCACTAGGAAAGGTTCAAGACGAAAGCTACATATTTCGATGCAGTTTTATTTCATGAATACTCTCTTAAGTGTCTACATTAATGTTAGAGAATTATGGGGGATTGTTGTAAATTCTCTAATATATATATAATATACTATATAAGTAAGAGAGTCATGTCCATTAAGTAGTGTCTTATGGGAAAGACACAAGGATGAAGGGACATGTCCTCTAAATTGGAAGGATGCATTTCTAGACCTTTAAAGGCATTTGGAAAAGGTATAACCCTTAGGAGGGTTACATCCTAAGCCAAAGGGTGCCCTAAAAGGTACCCTTCCATGTCTATAAAAATGAGGGTCTTGTGTTCATTTTGATCATCTAGAAATTCCAACATTCATAAGTCATTCATTTGTCTAGAAAGTCATTTAAATTCAAGAGATTTTCCACCATTTTTCATTGTTCAAGTTCTTGTGAAAAGAGTGCCCTTTCTACAAGAAGCATCCAAATAATCATGGGAGAATGTTAGTCACAAGACATTTGTAGAGCACTGAGGCCGGGCTAATAAGTTCTTAAGGACAGAGGCAGCTCGACTTGGATTCAATTTCAATCATCTTCATTCATCATTTTCCAGGTTTTTCTTGGTACTCATGTTCTATGTTATGTTTTATAATAAGAATTTAGATTAAGTAATGCATGTTAAAATTATTTAATTACAAATATTATCCAACATTAATGTTGTTGATTTGAATATATATATATATATATATATATATAATATATATATATATATATATATATATATATATATATATATATATTCAGAAAAAGATGGTTAATTTATCAATATAAAATATTATATTATATGAAATGTTGGTTCAGTTATTATCCTACGCTGACGCATCGGGGATTGACCTGCCCGGTCAAGTCGAGGGGTTCGACATTTTTCCTTACAGGCAGAGACATAAATATGCATTCTAACTAATATTGTTGCGACAATGGTTACCTATTGCCGCAACAATGAGTTGCTGATGCAAAAAGAGCTTTCTGACTTATATTGTCCTGCCAATAGTAACTCATTGTTGTGACAATATGCATTGTAATTAGCGCGACAATGAGACACTGGTTCAGAAAATCATGACTAAAAAATATATTTTTTGGAGGTAAATCTCGGTTGCCTATATATAGAGCACAAAAATGATTCATCAAATATAACAATTTTCATATAAAAAGTTCTCAAATAGAGATTCAACAAGTATTATATTATATCTCTAAGTTTTTTTTTTTTTTTTTTTTTGTATTATAGAGTGTATTTATCCCGCAACCATTACAACACATAATGGGGGCAAAAATTACTTAAAAAAATATCATAAATGCCTCAAAAGCTAAATTCTCTATTACATTTCCCAACAATTAACGTAAACAAGCCACTATGATGTTAATTATAACTATTTTGAAAATCATGATTAACTTAAAATTTATATAAAAGGTAAATGAGCCAAACATTTCTAAGGTTTTAAACCCATATAAGAGAGTGTAGAATTTAAATACTAGAGTTGGTTTAGTTAGCAAAAGCTTGAAATTATTTATGGAGAGTATGTACATGTAAGTAGATTACCAATATGTAGGGATAAGTATCTACAATTTGAAATGAAGTTAACATCTATCTTGTGAGCTACATGTGATATTTATCTATAACTGTTGAATAAAAGTGTAACTATATTGACATTATTTGTTATTTTTTTCATCCCCGCATTATGGAGGTTGGATGTACTCCTATTTTGGTTCAAATGGCTACAAGTTATGCAGTATCTAGGGTTTTTGTGATAGTGTCAGCTAATTGATCAGGCGAAGAGACATAATACATTCGCCAGTCACCCGAATGAACCTTTTCTTGAACAAAGTGGTAATCTATTATAATGTATTTCATCCTAGAGTGAAAGATATGATTCGCACATAGGTAAGTGGCTCCTATATTGTTGCTGTAGATATGCAGTATATTGCGAAGAACAATGTCAATTTCTGACAATAGTGGCAGTATCCAAATAAATTCCACAACTGTAGACGTAATAGTGATAAGTGTGGTTTATAGGAAGAATTGTAACATGAATCTTCGAGTAAATGTACGTGTTTTGGGACCTTACAGACGCATCGGAAGCACGCGGGAAGACTAAATATGAAGAAACGACCCATCCTGAAAAAGAGGATGGCGTCGCGATGCCCATTATGGCTTCGTGAGGCCCCAACAGCATCAAGTCACAAAATTCCTGAGAGTTGGGTATTGCGAGGCCAATTCCGGCATCGTGACACTGCGGCAGAGTTCCAGAAACATCATAAATTAGTATTCTTCAAGCACAATGACTCCAAGACTTCCCTATAAATATAGAAGCTCGTCCAACATCCTAAAAGGAGAAAATAGACAACAAAGAGTTCTAAACACATATTTTAGAGAGATCCAAGGAGGAAGATTGAAGAACAACAAGATGAGACGAAGGCGGTGACGTCTGAAGGCGAAGGGATTCGATTCGGGTTTTATCTTCTAGTTTCTTTCTTTAAACTCTAATGATGTCTATTATGTTCTTGACATTATTTTCATTATTTTTTTTTTATCTTTAATCATGAATTAACTCTATTATTTTAGAGGATGATGTAGCCAATACTTGAACCTATGTATTGTTTACCAATTTGATTTTTATGAAGTTTTAATTCAGTTTATTTATATTTTCTTGTGTTTAATATTTCTAGTTTGTTGGCCATAAAGTAAAATGATTGCATGTTTAGAATCTATCACTCGAGAGAGGGGATTTTGAATAGGATCCAGAGAATATAACCTAGGAAATTTATAGAGTTCGAGAGAATCAATAATTCCTTTGAAGTCGTTAACAAAGAATCACAGAGCGTAATGCGTTGTTAATTACTAAATTTTTATAGGAATATCGAAGTCAGTAATTGATAATATTTTCGCTCGGCACTCGGGAGATGGAGTAAGAATAACTTAGGGTTCTTGGTTTATAAACTAAGAAAGTGAATAATAATTGATTGGCACAACAAATACATAGGGGATAGCTAGGTGAAATCAGACTCTAGAATCTCTCTCATATTGCTCTTTATAAAATTTAACGTTTTGATATCTTACTTATTTAGTTTTTAGTTTTAATTTATATTTTTTTAAATTGCTTTCTACATAAAGTTAGGTTTATTAATTATAATACTTAGTGAGAATTTGATTACAATCCTTATGGTTCGACACTCTACTTATCTTTTACTAAAACTTGACACTGTATATTTGCAGTACGATAATCTCGCAAAACGTTTTTGGTGTCGTTGCCGGGGATTGTTAATCTAATTCACATTAATACTGTTACCAAATAACCTTGACTTTAATTAAGATTTTTTATTTTTATTTTTATTTTTATATATTTATTTATTGTCTTTTGTGAAAGGAATATTGAAAAAGAAGTGATGGTGGTTGAAAATATAGAGAATAACCCACGTTAGGTGGCAATCCGAGATCACTTCAAGCCGATCATAGACGATAATTATTCTGGGATTGCCCACCAACCAATCAACGCTAATAACTTTGAGTTGAAACCTGCACTAATCAATATGGTGCAACAAAACCAGTTTGGGGATTCAGTTGTAGAGGATCCCAATATTCATTTAAGAATGTTCTTAGAGATGACAGATATCATAATGATGAATGGCGTGACCAAAAAGACCATCAGGCTACGCTTGTTCCCATTCTCTTTAAGGGATAAAGTGAGGGGTGGCTACAATCTATACCAAAGAGGAGCTTAATAACATGGCAGGATATGGCCACTAGATTTCTTACGAGGTTCTTTCCACCTGCTAAATCAGCCCAGTTGAGAATAGAAATTAGCATATTTTGAAGTGTGGGTATAACATAAATTATATATATTCCTAGTTGTTGATTTGGAATACGGTCAAATTCCTATAACCCATAATACTAGTTAATGTTGTATATTGGAATTTGAGTTCCAATGGTTTAACCCGATGTACAATGAGTTTTCAAAACTCGTATAGACGTATGGGTATTGGTTGGACCGAATACTGAATGACTCACATGTGATTTCTAATAGTTGGAAGTACACATCACCGCCAATAGGAATCTCCTCGAGTCGAGTAGAATAAGTTATCCTTTAACTATAGGATAACATTGATTTTATGTGAGATCCTCCACACTTTGATGCCATGTATGTCGGAAACCTTTCATGGTCTGGATTCTAGATGTTCGTTAGGTTTGGACCGATGAACTCAGTAATCAAGTGCGAAGCAAAATAAGATCTGTCGGCCCGTATGTGTACCATAAGGGGTTTAGGTATCTATGTTAGTAAAGTCACGATTCTTAAAGCTTTGGCCAAAGTAGATCACTTAGGATGGATCACATCAGTTATGAAGAATAGTGGACATGTCGACCTGAGATGTACGCCTCGAAAACTTGACGGTGTATTCTATATTTCCTAAGCATAACTCAAATAGCCTACGACAGAGGGATTGTTAAACATATGTGATGAACTTGACTTGAATAGTTCAGAAAGGTCGTTCATGTTCTTCGCGAATTCAGAAGTGGCCGAATTACGTACATATTAGCTAGGCTTATATGACGAACGTGTCTGAACTTAGAGAGTCCCAATATGAAGTGTACTCGTTGATCACTTGGGTAGCCGATTAATTTTGATAAAAGATAATATTCAATATTATAATTATCAACTAACATAATCAAGTGTTATTGGATAACAATGATTGTTTACTTTAACCTAATTGGATTAATTGGATTAATTCAATAATTACACAAGGGCTTAATTATAAAATCATAATTATCTCTACCATTTGAGGATATTATGTAATTGTAAGTATGTAATAATAGATGGTTTTGGCTTGATTTAATTAGATTAAATCAAAGTGGCAAACATTGAACTAATTCATTTTCTAATCATTATCTTGATTTAATTGGATTAATCAAAGTGGTAGACAATGAAGATTAGTCATACCTAATTATACATATTTGGACAAATTAGATTAAGTCCACCTAAAAATTGATTATAAATTTTATTATATAAATATCGCCTAAGTTTTGCTATAAATAGCAAGTTTAGGAAGGTTTTAATTAAGCAAAGCAAAAACTTGAGAAAGCTAAGTACAAGCAATTCTTGGAGAAATTAGCCTAAGTTAGAGAAGTGTTTAGAAAAGCTTTGTGAGGTCTCTACAACATTTCATCTAGGAGAAATCAAGATTGGATCTTGGGGTGAAGCTTGCTAGGATTGGAATCAAGATTGGATCTTGGAGTCAAACTTGCTAATGCTTGGAAGTTCTCCAAACATTTCAACAAGGAGAAGCAGATTGGATCTTTGAATCAACCTTGCTAGGTAAGTTTGATCTTCTCCAAAAGCTATATTTTTCATTAGTGACATATATAGTGTTGAATTATGTATTAGATACATAATGTTGAAATTAGGCTAATTAATTGTATTAGGATGCTTTGGAAGTATAAACACAATATGCTTGTAATTGGGTCAAAATATTTATCTTAGACATAGACATAAAATTAGAGTTTGGAACTGTAGATAATAGCTTAGAGTTAAGGCTACCATTCTAGAATCAATTGACCATATTTGGGTGACCTAAAATTGTTCACGAGTCACTTCATTGTGGGATTCTAATTTGGTTTTTATTTTGGATTCAAAATTTACGCAAGTGCGTATTTAGAATAAATTTATGTTTTTATAAAAATATTTGATATTTTGAAAAATTTGATTTTTATTCTATAATATGTGTTGATGTTGGTTTTGATGTTAAAAATTAATTTTGGGTGTTTTTGAAGTGTTTAGGGAAGGTTGAGAGATGTTAGGATAAAATAGCCTAATACATTCAGCTCTCTGGAAAAGAGAGCTGAAGAATTTAAAAAAGAAAAATAAAAAATTGATCAGTGCACGCACAGTGCGCACCGCACTGTAGCACGCTCGTACTGCGCACGTGTTGCGCGATGAATTTTATTTTCAATCGTTCTTGAGCTTCCGGACTCCGATTCAGTCCCGGTTTTTTCCTATACACTCATAATGGAATTTAATATTTCTTTAAATATTTAAAATTAAACCCATACTTGATATCCATTGGTTAGACCCATTTCCACTTTGTGGGGTACCGATCTGATCCTAGGGGTTCAACATCTGCTCTAACATAAGGCACCTCCCATCTCGAAGACACTTTTGCCATATCCTCAGCGCTTTTAATGGCAGAAATTAGATGATCAGTTCACCAAGTTTCTCGATATCTTTAAGAAGATCCATATCAGCATCCCATTCGCAGATGCTTTGGAACAAATGCCTAATTATATGAACTTTATGAAGGAGATGATGTCGAAGAAGAGGAAGCTAAGAGATTTTAAAACAGTAGCACTCACACATGAGTGCAGTGCCATTATACCGAAGAAGGTCCCTCCAAAACTGAAGGATCTTGACAGCTTTATCATTCCGTGCACTATTAGAAATCGATATTTTGGTAATGCGCTATGCAATTTGGGTGCAATTATAAACCTCATGCCCTTATCCATCTACAAACACTTGGACATAGGTGAGGCGAAGCCAATGACTGTCAAATTACAGCTAGCAGATAGATCTCTCACCTACCTACAAGGAATAGTAGAGGATGTGTTGGTTAAGGTGGATAAATTCTACTTTCCTGCTGACTTCCTTGTTCTTGTTATGAGAGATGATCATGACATTCCAATCATTCTTGGGAGACCTTTCTTTGCAACAGGCAGAGTGATCATTGATATGCAGAAATGTGAATTGAAAAACAAAGTTCAAGATGAAGAAGTCACCTTCAGTGTTTTCAAGGCCATGTGTTAAGTCCCCAAGGTGATGAAGAATATTGAATGATAGACATTTTAGGGAAGGGAGTTGCAATAGATAGTGACCATCTGTTAGACCCATCTCCATGTACTCAAGCTGACATGCATGAGGAACTAGTAGCCAAGCAACCAACGAATATTGTACAGTCAAGCAAAGAAGAACCTCCACAGCCAGAACTGAAACCGATCCTAAAGCACCGTAAAAAGAGGAAATCAAGAGTTAGTGTTCACCTAAAGATGATCCCTGGGAAGCTCAAAAAGTGGTCAAGCCAATTTTACCGCATGTGCAATCCAAAATTTCAAACATCAGTATACCTTGGAGGACCATCCATGGATAAATTACACAGGCATCCAAATTATCTTTTTCACGTCACAACAATCGGTGGATACCAAAGAAGAAAACATATGAGATTATCTGGTTTGCTACATTGAAGCCACCATGACCACTTGGGTGGTTACGTCTGGCTAAAGACGTTAAACTTAGCGCTAGTGGGGAGGCAACCCTTGCATTTATTTTTTTATTTTTTTTTACTTTAGTTTTATTTTATTGTGCGCTATTTGCTTGTTTATTAGTTTACATGTGTATTTATGCAGGCATTAGAGCAACCCACACAGCCCGTGTAATCAAATTCTGACCAACATGAGCCTAATCAACTCCATGCACGGTCGTGTTGTTCCTCACTCTTATTTCTTTATTTTTTCTTACATTAAGGACAATGCAAGTTTTAAGTTTGAGTGTGTGTGCATGTAGTGATAGTTCCTGATATTTAAAATATTTTTTAAAAAAAATCAAATTTTTTTTGGTCCTAGATAGTGAAGCATAAGTCTAATGATGAGTTTTGTTTGCTTTATAATGAAATATTAGAAATGATAAGTGCCCAATTTACTTTTATTGATGCCTTGAGTAGGTGATCTAAGTTAGACTCCTAAGCACTTAACAATAGATTTTTAGCAGTAATAACCTAGGTAGTTGGCAAAAGTGACTAGTTGAAGAAATTGCTTGCCGATGAATGACAACTTGTTTAGATATCTATCTCAATATGCTAGTGTTATGATGTATGTTATGGTTAAAAAGAAAATAAAAGAAAGAAAAATAATAAAAAAGAAGTTAAACCACCTATAACCGATAAACGTGAAGCTACCCATGGCGAGTGTTAGGACCATCATGAGGAGAAATGCTACCTAAAATGGTAGGTGTGTTGGAGAAAAAATTAAATAAAAAAAAAAGAAAAAAAAAGGAAAAAAAAATCAAACCATATTGTGCATAGAAAAGAAATTACATAGTATTTTAGAGATATCAAGGTTGGTTTGACCAATCAGATCCAAATTTTTGAGAAAAAATCATCGAGTTGGTTTGCTTAGGAGTCGAGCTGTGACCCAACCTTTACACACACACACTGTGAGTCTGGCTTAGATGATTTATTCAAGAATTTGGATTTTAGTTGCATTGAGTACTTTGAAGGTTCTCTGATTTCATTGGTAAGCATTCTTTGAGGATAATATTATGTGTAACTACCGACACTATTTTATTTGCTTTTGTACTTTGTATGTGTGAATGACATTTGTGGGTGTCGTCGCTGCAAGCCCTCATGAGACTATAACTCATCCACAAGGGCCGCCTAGGGGTTTAAAGGCTTGTTGCATACGCTAAATGCAATCGTGATCCCTACGAAAGTGGCCTAGTTAATTTGTTAGTTTAGTTACTTTATTTTATTTAGTCTTTTACTCGGGACTAGCAAAATCTTAAGTTTTGGGGTATTTAATAAGTGCGGTTGATACCCACTTATTCATGCATTCTTAACTTATTATTTTATTAGATTTCGTGTCATTTAATGTATTTCATAGTTTGTTTTATGTTTGATTGATAGGAAGTATTGGAACATGGATCTAGGAGAAAATGTAAGTGTTTTGGGACTTACGGGCGCATCGAAAGTACGCAGGAAGGCTAAATACGCAGAAAAGACACATCCTGAAAAAAGGGTGGCGGCACCCATTATGGCATCGTGACACCCTAACAGCATCAAGAAACAAAATCCCCAAGAGTTGGGTGTTGCGACGCCAATTCCGGCATCGCGACGTTGCTGCAGAGTTCCAGAAATATCATAAATTAGTATTCTACAAGCATAAGGACTTGAAGGTTTCCCTTATAAATATAGAAGCTCGTCCAAAATCCTAAAATGAGGAGAAAATACACAACAAAGGGTTTGAAATACATATTTTAGAGAGATCCAAAGAGGAAGATTGAAGAGCGACAAGAGGAGACGAATGTGGTGACGTTCGAAGGCGAAGAGATTTGATTCGGATTTTACGTTCTAGTTTTTTTTTTTAAACTCTAATGATGTACATTATGTTCTTGACATTATTTTAATTTTTTTTTATCTTTAGTCATGAACTAACTCTATTATTCTAGAGGATGATGTAGCCAATACTTGAACCTATTTATTGTTTGCCAATTTGATTTTTATGAAGTTTTAATTCAATTTATATATATATATATATATATAGTGTTTAATGCTTCTAGTTTGTTGGCCACAAATTAAGATGATTGCATGTTTAGAATCTATCACTCGGGAAATGTGATTTTGAATAGGATCTAGATAATATAACCTATGAGATTTATAGAGTTCGAGAGAACCTATAATTCCTTTGAAGTCGTTAACAAAGAATTATAGAGGGTAATGCGTTGTTAATTACTAGATTCTTATAGGGATATCGAAATCAGTAATTGATAATATTTTCACTCGGCACTCGGGAGATGAAGTTAGAATAACTTAGGGTTCTTGGCTTATAAACTAAGAAAATGAATAATAACTGATTGGCATAACAAATACATAGGAGATAGTTTGGTGAAATCAGACTCTAGAATCTCTCTCATATTGGTCTTTTCTAAATTAACGTTTTGACATTTTACTTATTTTATTTTTAGTTTTAATTTAGATTATTTTTAATTATTTTCTAAATAAAGTTAGGTTCATTCAAGAATGAAAGATAAGATTCCCACAGAGATAAATGACTCCTATATTGTTGCGGTAGATATGCAGTATATTGCGAAGAACAATGTCAGTTTCTGACAATTGCAACAGTATCCAAATAAATTCCACAACTGTAGATGTAATAGAATGATATTTCGCTTTCGTAGAAGATCTTGCCACTGATTTTTTATTTCTTAGAGATCCAAGAAATCGTATTAGTATGAAGAAAAATGACATACGTTGATGTTGAGGTTCGATAAGCTTGGTTCCCAGCCCAATCCGAGTCAGAATAGGCATGATGATTGAGTGGAGTGTGTTGTTGATGAAGTAACCTATGATGAGTCTCTTAACAGCACTTAAATGAGTGCAGGTTGGATGTGCATGAATTGACTTAATTCCCATCTGTATATGGAACATCCTTCTTTATTAGAGCAAGATATTGAAGACTGCCAACAATGGAATGGTACTCCGTAGGATCCGATAAAGTTGTGCTTTCATATATATTAGGTATTTGGACAAATGTAGCGGAAGTGTGTTGGTGGGTGAAATTGACTTTTAAAGTATTTTTAACTTGGATAAATTAATTGGTATTATATATCTTTAATTTATCTGTATTTCTCTGTAATCATTCATTAATATCAAATATTTGGAGTGATTACGCATAAAGATTTAGGATAAAATTTTCGGAAATAATTTCTGCGATTACACATTAACCAATTATTGGTTACCGAAACGGGTGACTGAGATAACCGGACAATCAATTTAGTCGTCGAACAGGACCAACCCATTGTTATAGTAATCCAATTACTGTAGCAATTGCTGATCACTATACTTTCAATAAATTATAATTTTGCCCATAGTGCGGTTTTCTGTCAAAAATTCTCAAAAATACTTTCGGAACGATTTTGAAAATTCAAAGAATTTTTCTACCCATTTCATGAATGCTACAGTATCAGAGTACTGTAGCAATTCCCAAATAATCAATATTTCTATAAATTATGATTTTGCCCATAATGCGATATTTACGAAAAAATCTCAAAACGCTTCCGGAACAATTCCAAAAAGCCTGGAAATTTTTCCTACTCATTATTAGACATCTAATTTCATCCACAACATCTCATTTTCACAAATTAAGTCATAATTTAATTAATTGCACAATTTATCTTACTAATCATTTAATTAATTCAAAATCATGCAAATCTAAATCTCTAATTACCAATTTAAAGTCAACCACCATAAAGTAACTGAAGGACAATTAGTCTAATTAAGTTACACATACATTTATAAGCTAATCAATCTAGTTTCGATCATTCCATACACATCAAACAAGCATTAATTAAAGCCATATCTCATGTAACAACCATGAAATAAATTATTAATAATTTACAACACAAATGATAATAAGAATCCCTTAATCCATTATAGACATTTGTTTAAGATCCTAAATAATTCATCCATACTTCCAATTTGATGCTTGTATTATCCAAATTAAAATCCCTAATTTTTAAACCCTAAACTCAACACTTTGAGCCTTTCCAAGCCAAAATAAAAAATAAAATAAATTTTCACCATTTTTCCTCATTGGGCTGAATTTTGCACTTATAAAGAGATATGCATTTTGGTCATTATTGAAGAGTTAAATACATGGTCAAAATTAAGCCAAATATATGGTTATAATTATGCCAACTTATAAAGCTTATCTAATAAATTTTGATGAAAATATATTCCTAGAATATTCAATAATAAATAATATTAAATTAATTAACTTCTAATTAATTAAATAATTATTTATTGACATGTGTCAAAATTCAATTGGATCTAATGTGTATATATTCAAATTATGTATCATATACCTATACATATTAGTTACAAAAATACCCTGACATGTGTAACGTTATGACTAATCCATAGTATTCTTAATTAATTGTCCTAGTGCTATACAAGTATACTTTATTGGTGGGTTTCTCTAAGCTCATGTATATCTGTCACGAAACACATTCCGTGTCCATAATTATCATACTCACAAATTATGGCGACCACATATAATCATGATGAACCATAAAAGTCAAAGTCTAACATATCGAACAGTCCCTTTGCATTAGGCTGTCTGAATTATACTAGAGATATAGGTGAAAATATTATTAAATTTCCGTAGTAGACAATTCATATATTTGTCGTGATATATTCGTGATCTCTCATTAGCATTTGGAACTCGTTTCCATAATATAATATGGCCAGAGATTTAAAGACCACGAAGTGGATGCCTAAATCCCACCCATGGGACTACATATTCTCTCTGAATAAATCATAGGATTCCACACCGAACGAACATGCGAAGGTCTGGTCTAGATTTTCCAGTGACGTGACTGTTGTCGAAGTGTGAAGGATCACACATACATTCATGGTGGTATCTCAAGTCAAAAGACTAAATATGCTACCTCACTTGGGAAAATTCTTATTGACGTTGTGTGCATCATTTAGGAATATTTCCGGTGAGTCGTTCAATACTCATCAAATAAACACCTATATGTCCATACGAGTCTCCCAAGACTCATGATTCATTGGGATAAAACTATCAGACTAAATCTCGATATACGACATATTTTACTTACCGACCCGTGTTAGCAACTCTCAATCACACGCCTCGTTGTCACTATGTAACTACTCTATATTCTCCGGACTTTGTCTAATATATATATCACCAACCTTATAGTTAGTTTCAATCTAAACTAAATTATATTGAAAATGTATATAATGGACAATAGGTGCTACCATTAAATAAATAATATTATGGAAAAAGTGATTACTCGTGCTAATAAATATGTCATAAATAAGATATGGATTAGCGCATATAGCACCAACCCAACACTAGCGAGCGACTTATGTTGGAGACATAGGAGATGAAACGGGCTTTGATCCTACATTTTCTTTTGGCTAATAGGTCAGCGATATATCGTTGCTTTGACAGTATTAAACCATTCTTGGTGGAAATACTTCAACAACTAGAAAATAGAAAATAGGATCCGCTAAGGATTGAATAGCGTTTTCCACCATGGAGATATTATTGCCTGTAATGATAATGTTATCAACATTTACCAACAAATATATAGTGAGTTCTCTCTGTTGAAAGATAAATAAACTTTTATCGACAGTGGAATTAATAAAGCCAGTGGTCAATAAGAATTGACGAGACTCATGATAATGGGTGCTTGCTTTAAGCCATATATGGCATTTCTCAATTTGCACACATATGTGGGATTTAGAGGGTCCACAAATCCTTGAGGTTGATGCATGTAGACATCTTCAGTTAATATCCCCTGTAAAAATGCATTTTGTTGACATCGAGTTATCGTAAAAGCCAACCAGAGGTAATTTCAAGTCTAATAATAATCCGGACGGTTGTAGTTTTATCATTAGACTAATTGTTTCATTAAAGTCAATCCCCAAACGTTGGTGAAATCCTTTAGCCATCAAACAGGCTTTGTAGCAATCAATGGAACCATTTGATTTTCTTTTAATTTGGAAAACCCACTTGCAACCAACTATATTTTGTGAAGTATCTGAAGGTACCAGGTCCCATGTTCCATTACTTAACAAGGCATCAAATTCATTGGACATGGCATGACCCCATTCTGAGGATTTAAGAGCTTGTGTAATGCATGATGTCTCAACATCAAAAGAGGAGAGGCTGACATTAAGTCATAGGCGTTTCAAGGAAGGTTTAATGATATAACATTTAGCTCTTGTTTACATGGGGTGAATATTACCAGTCAATGAGAGTGGAGTAGAGATTGAAGATGGCGAAGGCTGATCAGGTGGTGGCCCATTGGAATTGGATGAAGTAGCAGGTGTGAATAAGGTGCTTTTAGACGTAGGACTTGAGGTCGTTGTGATTGACTGCATGAGAGGAAGGGAAATAGAATTCGAATGAGGAATTACCTGATTTGAGAGTCCTCTTGACGCGATAGCAGGGCAGTCCGCACATGCATGCTTGGAGGGATATTACTTGCTCCTTTAATTCGGTAGAAGATAGTTGTGAAGTAGTTGTGCATTGAAATGAACGGCTTTTTTCGTTCCAAGGGTAAAAGAGGGAATTTACCCTCGAACAAACCTCACTCAACGGTGAATTTGTTTGGTTAGTGGGAACCACACAAACTTGCAGTGGACCATAACATAGAGTTAGGGTTTAATGTGGTTCGAGGAAGAGTGACTCCAACCTACATCCATGGAAGAAAGGGGTCCACTTTTATTAGGCTCGGGGTTGATACCGACCCAAACATCTAACAAAAAAATTACACGGTTTTCACAAATACACTATCGGGTTCAAGATGTGGTTGGGTACACGACTTACATTCTCTCTACATCACTAGTTTCCTATCAAATTACAAGTGTTGAAAAATGTGAAAATTGCTAACCATTTCTAATATGGTTTCTATCTTTTTATAGTATGTCCCAAAAATACTATTGCAACCGACCCTGATGTAAGCTCATATCCTTAAATCATCATTACAAATGTTAGTCACCGTTTCTACCACCTTCTTAACCAATTAAATAAATTCATTTCACTGCCACTGCACCAGCCTATGGCTGCTGGCAGAGTTTATGATCATTGTGGACCGTTACTTTATCTCTTTCATCATTAGCCTTCTAGACGCACCCCTTCCCAGGTAAGGCATATGTAATGCTGCTTCCATACTGATTGGTCATGATCCCATCTTCATTCATCGGGTCGGGTCACTGAGACTACTTGTTCTCTCAAATCCATTCTTCAATATGGTCAGGTTCACACAAATGATACTTATCGAGTAGGTTTTAAACAACTCCGAGAGCATCTCAAAAACACTTTCCAAAGTGGCCGAGTCGGGTCATGCTCTATTTTTCTTCCAACTATTGGGCCTTTGGGCCTTTTCTATCCATTGGGTTGTGTTACTACTATACCTTTCGACCCCTTCGCGCTGAGACTTATCAAAAAACTACCATTAACATCTGTCTCTCAGTTCTCGGTGTCAACAAGTTAGTTAGTTGATGCCAGGAACTTTATACAAGATGGTGGTGCCAACAGGCAAAGTGTGACCGAGACAGTCATGGGTTTCTAGGTTGGTGTTTAAGCATGTTTCATAGGTTGTAGGTTTGTGGGTTTTTGAGTTCGTGTGCTGGGTTTTTGGTGTTTGTGTCATACTTGTGTAAAAATGCATGAGTAAGGTCGGGTCATACTTTGAGTAGCATGTAGGTCGTGTCTCCGATTGTGTGTTCAGGTTATGTTTATGCTTGTCTGTGAAAATTTACTTTATCACCATTGTTATGGCATTTAGAGCTTTCTAGGGTTACTTTGCTTGAAGAAGAAGATATAGCAAAAAAACCCTAAGAATTACTGTAGACCCAACTAAGCCCAAGGTCATCCTTTTATAGGAATCATGCCTGAATTAGAAGCTTCACGCCCTCTTCCATTAGATATCATCCATACTGTGGAGCTTCTTCTAGCTCCATACTTCTGCCGACCTCAAAGTTAGACCCGACGATGCCGACCTTGACACCACCCCAACCCCTTCTGAATAAGAAGATCAATCATTTACTATCAGACAGCTCCGGCTCGACCCAATATGCCCCCTCTGAGCTTTGAAGGCCTTAACATGGACCAACAGTGATCTATCACTCGGGCTGAGCTGGATCAAATTAGAGAGATTCAACGTCCCCGATGGCATATATATAGAGCTACTTCATGACATTGAACCTAGCTCTATGCTAGTTGAACTTTGAATGGATATAGAGTGTTGGACGGGCTATACGTCATCTAAAATCAGGTCAGTTTGGGTGAATCGATCGTCCAAGAATTGAAGCAGCTCTACCGTCTCAATGCCAACCCAAAGGAGTACAAGGGTTAGTACTACCTATCTTCATATTCCAAAGGTAAAAGTCTGATCCGCAAGCTCCCAACCAACGACAAAAATTTCAAGGATAAATGGTTATGGGCTGGGGGCCCCTGGGGCAAGAACAGACTTACGATGATGAATAAATATTTATCTTGAACATATTTAGGGCAGATGGTAACAATTCGACCCTGTCAAATTCTCTTAGAAACGTTTTTAGATATAATTTACTAACATATCCATCGCTTTATAGCCTATTGGGGTGACTGCCCAAGGTGCATCACCAAACAAGGGTGAGGATAAATGTGGCCAGCCAATATGCAGGCCATTACTAAGACCTGGTAAACAGTTCCTCCTTAGCCGGGGCGGATCTTATACCGGGCACCCCTGTCCATCGGGTAGAAAGTCGGGTAGTTACTAACATTCTTTCCACTTTATTTACTGTTTCTATTGCTTTCTATTATTTTTTAATTTTTTTACCTGACCTACTTCCATGTAATTCTAACTTGTATTTTTTCTTTCATGTACAAAAATGGCGAAAAAAAGATAAACCCTTTTTATGTTGTCGGCTCATGCAAGTAACAAATACAGGTGGCTCAAGCTTTTCTTGACCCAACTAACAACACCTCTGCCTCCTGTACCTCTAAGGCAGCAAATAGCAACACCACTACCGCCCTCGAGGGCTCCAAAATGACGAGTGCACCAGATCGGTGCTGAGTCGTCCAACCATGTCCATGAGGAGTCAGCCTCGCCCAGACAAACAGAGAGATCCCGCAGGAAGGCCCTTGTTGTCCCTGCTCGATAAAAAAACATCCATTCCCAATACTATGGGGGTCGAAGAGCTCCTAGAGAACTTGCGGTCAACCATGGACCACCTGATCTCATCCATCAACCACATGGATAAAACAATGACATTCGAAGATGCAGTTTCCCCCGAAAACATCTCGCTGGAGGAGGCCATCACCAAAGTCGCCACTTTCTCCAAAGGGTAAATAAACTTCAGCTTGATCTCTTTATTTAATAATTTCTTCTCTGTATACTAATCCGATCTGATCTTCTTACATATGAACTACTTGATGTCCACCAACTTGGACGTGCTAACCAGTATGGTGTCAGAGGAGGGTCGGGCCCAACGGTTGTAAAATGAGTTGACTCGAAAGGAGCAGTAATTTGAGAAAGAGTTGGCTGCTACCAAGGCTAAGATCGAATCGGTCAAATGAGCCAACAATATCACAAAGAAATAGTGAGACGATACCAAAGTTGCTGCTGCCACTCGATCTCACGAACTCAAGAAGCAATATGAAATGGCTGATTTGTGTCCATATGAGTAGGGGTCATATGACGAACGTATCCAAACTTAGAGAGTCCCGCAATATGAAATGTACTCTTTGAGCATTTGGGTAGCCAAATGTATTTGATAATAAATAATATTTGATATTCTAATTATCAATTAAATAATTAAATATTATTGGATAACATTAATGATTTATTGGACCAATTAGGATTAATTAGATTAATCATATTTATTTTATGGTTAAATAAATAATTATATGATATTTTTAATTTTTATTTAACTAATATCTTTTTGGTAGAGAAATATTATGAATTATAACTGATTATAAATTTGGTGTGCTAGCAAATTGATATTTTATCAACTTACAAGCTTAATAATAATTATTACACCTATTCTTTATATGGGCAGATGAGATTATGCCGACATTAAAGTTGATATTTTGTTAGACATATATAAGCTAAAGTTTAGGGCAAAATCTATTAATCCTCCATAACTGAACCTAGACAAAAATTTGGTCGAGAGTTTGCAAGGTAAATTACTACACAAATTTGAAGGAGAAACTTTGAGCTTCTCAACAATTTAATCAAGCTTGTTAGGTAAAGTTTTGATTATGTTTTTTTTATGATATGTCTTCTTTATTGATTGGGATCTTGGTTGAAGCATATGGTGATGTATTATGTGTTGGATGCATAATAGCATAACTTGAGATAATGTTATGGTTAAAAGGATTGTGTGCAGATGACCGGCGTAAACACACACGTATAACGCAAGCGCACGTATCGTTCAAGTAGTATAAAAAGTATCGATCCCACGAGGACTTAATATCTCTTATATTAATTTTATGAGGTCAAATGATTACTAGTATCTAATAGGTTGTTTGATTGATTTGAAAAGGTGACGATTCTAAATTTAAAAATAAGTAAATAAAGTTGTCGAAAATAGGTTTTAAGAAAATTCAATATTAAAAACTATATAGGGTTGTGATTTCTTCCAATATCATTTTAAAGATGAAGTGGTTATCTTAAAGTTGGGTAATATATTGATTTATTAACCTGGAACACTAAATTATGTGTGAGCCTCTGTCGATGGTCAGACACAAATACTCAGTTTAACCCAATTGAACCATATGTCTATGTCAACCAATTATCTGGATTCATTAAGTTTAAGTTCCAATTATGGCTACCCCCGCCCGACAGGTATATTCCTATCCTGTAAGGAAATCTATTAAAAGGTTATCTATCCTCAAGGAAGATCGTGGGCTATTGAGTCTAAGGCTGAACCTAAAATCCCTATGTCTAGTTCATTTTAGATTTACCAGATCAATTTTATTAATGGCCAATTAATGAAAAAGCATTAAGATTAAGACTCAATAAATAAATCTTTATATTACCCAAACTATAATCTAACCCTTATAAAACGGTGATATTGGATTTCATCACAACCCCAGATAACTAATTTAGTTACAACACATAACTAGGGCTAGTAAAAACTTGAAAATAAAAGACATAAAGTAAAAATGCGGTAATGTAAATACTGAAAAGTAAATTACAATAAAATAAAATGCTAAGGTAAAAGGAATTACTTTTACTACTACTAATTTAGATATCTCCCATAATATAATATATAAACTTGTGATAACATTACCAACCAGCCATATAGGCGGTAACCTGATTAAGTTAAATTAAGTCCAACTGGCCATTAAGGCGGTAAAAAGATTTGTCCATGAACCTGCCATATAGGCGGTAAGAAAGTTTAATTACCAACCGACCAATCTGGCGGTATCCTTGATTAGTCAGGTTAAAACCAGATTAAAATGAATTACCAACCGACCAATATAGCGGTATCATTTTTAAGTCAATATTTTAAATAGTGAATATATTATATTTAAGGGAGATTAATCTAAATAGCAATAGTAAAAGAATTACCTTTCACCCTAGCTGGGGAAGTTACCTCCTCATTACTGAAAAGTAAAAACTGAAAAATTAAAGAAAGAAAAGTACTGTGCGTAAAAGTAAATTGCGGAAAGTAAAAACTGAAAAGTAAAGAAAAGAAAGTGTGAAACTGAAATTTAATTACTGAAAACTAAAAATAAACAAACTAGATACAATCTTCTTATTTATTCATTAAGAATTTCAAAGAAGAAAGTATGAATTTTACAAATGAAATGGCTTGATATTTATAGGCAAAATTTTGCCACCATCAAATCATCCATCAAATTCTCCACCAAATCCATTATTAATTTCTCCACTAATTACTCCACCAAATCCATAATTGCTCCACTAATTGCTTATCTTGTTTGGTGTTGATTTGATATTTTTATTAATTATTAATTAATTAATATTTTGCTTTGAAAATGATTGATAATGACTTTTAATAATTACACTCCACACACTTCTGGATGGTTCATCAATTTCGGTCATGAAATCATCAGAATTCGAAAATATTTTCTCTTTCAAAGTTGTAGAAATTTGAGTCTTCTTTAATCTGGCACTTGAATCAGCTCAATCTGATATCTGAGTAAAGAGTTATGCCCAAAATACGACAGATAAACAAAACTAGAATTTCCAAAACTGCACTTCGTCAAAACGCCCTTTCAAGTTTCCAATCTCCAAAGTTAAAATATCAAGTCCAATAATTGCCTTTATTTGACCCATATTTCATCCTAAATGATTTCATTAAGACCCGATATTATTTTATCTGCAAAATAAACTAAAATATATCAAAACGTTCATCAAACCCGAGAAACTAAACAAAATATAAGTAAAAGGGGCGGTAAATATTGATATATTTTCCGCTCATCACACCCCAAACCTAACATTTTGCTAGTCCTCGAGCAAAACAACAAAATAAAATACAAGAAACAATTAAAATTAAACTAAGTCACTTTCGTAGGGATCACGGTTGCATTTAGCGTATGCAACAAGCCTTTAAACCCCTAGGTTGTCCCTAGTGGACGAGTTGTAGTCTCGTGAGGGTTTTACAGCAATGATACCCACAAACTTTTACAAAAGTAAAAATGTAGTAAAACTAATGCACACAAAAGTAAAAAGACAAGCGAAAAGAGAATAAAGATGTTAGTGACTAATCAGGTGAAACTTTTACTCCAAGTTACTAGTTGTTTTGTTTCATTCTAAATTACCGAATAGGTAATTCTCCGATTATTTTTACCATTCTCCATATACACAGCCAACAAAATATTAATCAACTCATTTTTGCCCACAACAGTCATAAGTGCAGTTGATAAGAGAGTAATATTTTTGTCCTAAAGTTTTATCAGAATTCACACCTTTTTGCAGCAATGGAATAATTTTTCTGATTTTTTCTGATTTTTTCTTTGATTTTTCTCTATTTTTTATTTATATACAATATCTTCCATCTATGTAACGAACGTTGGGTCGGTGGCTCCCAAACCAGTTGGCTTTAGGGCACCAGGTGTTAAGACACCCCTACGGACTTAATTACTCAGACTTCAGATATATATATTTTTACAGCATCTTTGATCCATGTAGCGAGCTTTGGGCCAATGACTCCCAAACCAGTTGGTTTTAGGGCACTAGATGTTAAAACACCCTTACAGACTTAATAACTCGGATCTCAGACGTTTTTTTTTTTTTTTTTTTTTTTTTTACTCCATTGCTTTTTTTTTTAGATGCTTTCTCCAATTAAACTATAGCACTGAATATTACAAACTTTTCAATTTTAGCTCACGACCGTATGTTACTATGCATATTGATAATATCTGTCAACTGAGCATATAAAGATTCATTTTAGTCAGTTTTATGGAGAATTCACAAATTAAATAATTTAAAATGAAATAAAACAAAATTAACTTGTTTCAAAATAGGTTTGAGATACGTATCAGGAGTGGAAACTCCTTACTCAGCTATCTTTTACCAATTTCACATTTTTGGTCAAAAATAAAAAACACAAAAACGCAAAATATTTTTGTAATTTTTGAAAAATTTCTAATTTTTTTTGTATTTTTCGAAAAATTTTGGACTAAAAATAAAAATAACATACAAACTAAAAACAAGGTACTAATCAACTAATTCCCTCCCCAAACCTAAATGAGACATTGTCCCCAATGTCTTAAACAATAGAAGAAGAGTTTAGAAGATAATACCTGGTTAGCAGAAATTCTACAGGAAATTAAAGGTTAAGATCCAGATTAACCCGACGCCTCTTACCACGATCGTCCCCAGACCAATTTATCTTTGAAATGATAGGGTCAACTTGTGGTTCATAGTGTAGGGGTTGGTGCTCAGAGCGCCAATTCCCGGTTGTATTTTGTTAAATACTTCTGTAAAACATTATTATTAGTAATAATATATGCAGTTTCTATAATATAATCTAATATTTTATAT